>CAOJZF010000071.1:0-11778 GCA_948465475.1 Thalpophila matura
TTAGTTTTTTTACTATCAAGATTGTATACTTAATATATCCTTCTGTGATTTAAGTATAAATATTATGTAAAATTAAGTAAATGAATTAAGTATGCAGATTTTGCGTTTTATAATTTTAATTTGCAAAAAGTGGAGTACTCTAAATATGACTTTATAGTTTTTTGATAAAGTTCAATGTCAAATTATCAAAAAGATTGATTTTTAAATTAATTCTTAATTTATCCTTAATGTTTCTGTTGTATGTTATAGGAATTTAGTTATTTTAACTATCTATCATGGTTTTAGTCTAGTGAAAAAGTAATCAAAAGAAAATTTTAAAAAAATTAGTATTAGACTTATAAATAAAATCAAATTACTAAGGATAAAAAAAACCTTACCCAAAACTAAATTTACTAACTCACCTATGCATATCATTGATTAAGTCTCAAAATCCTTAAACTTGCCACCCTCTTGAACTGTGGTCTCCAAACATAGTTTTTTCACCAAAAATTGGCAGATTGACTCTTTCTATAGTAGAGATTTATTCAAGTAAAAATCTAATTCTTCTTAAGAGTATCAGATACCCCTCTTTATTATAGTTTTTATATCTTTGGCTTAGGGTGAGAGTAAATTTTGAATAATAAACATATTTTATAATCAGATCTAAAAGAAGATTAAGATTTAATAGTTATATAAGTAGTTAAAAATTTCAAGCATTGAATTTTGCTGCTAATTTATTTGGAAAAAACAGATATAAAAAAAAAATAGCAACATGCACAAAGTAGTGTTATGCTTGTGATCAAGAGTGCAGTAAACTTGGGGAATATTTGTTGGGTTTTGGGGATTGTCTTTGATAATAATGTAGGATTCATCAAAAAAGTGAAGGAAGAGCCTCATTAGAGGCCAGAAGGGAATAAGAGGAATGGGGGAAGAATTTGACTAACCAGGAATATAAGTAGGATAATTTGAATTGATGATGGGAGATAATAATGAGATTAAAATAATCAAGGAAAGACAGGAATTATGACCCTGAGGTAGGGTTGGGTGCACAAAAATAGTCAAAAAAATTGAAAAACATGGGAAAATTTGTGGACCACTGCTTTAAGAGTTCAACCTAACCCTATAAACTACTTTACCTTTTACTCATAACAACTAGTTTCCCCCATACTTCAATTATTTATTTGCAAAGCATCCAATTACAATTGATAGAGATTATACTGATGCCATGGAGGGCAGGTGGTCAAACATATAAATCAAGTTATAAAAGCTAATAAAAAGAAAGATTAAGAATAATGTTTTAAAGTGAAACTAAATAGATAGAAGGTTACATATTTGGCAATTGGATTATCAACTTTTATTTTCTTATAAAGAATCTAATAGTATGATCTCTATTTAAATATTAATATTATTTTTGTTTTTTAAAATCTCCTAGCTATATAATCTAAAACAAATTCTTAAATCATCTCTGAGCTATCTAAAGCTTAAAAATCAATGATATTTTGATATTAATAATTATTCATTATAACTCTTTTTTGCCTTTGTGGTTTTTTTATCTTAACAATTAAATAAAATTACAAGTAAAAATCTTTTTTCAAAGAAATTTCTGAAAATAAGCTATGTAAGACATATGATTTACCCTTCATTATTAACTTAATGTTTTCTTAATTATAAAAATCAATTCTTATATTTTTCAAACATTATTCATAGCTAAAAAAAGGGACAATGTAATTTTGACAAATAAACCTTTTTGAACCTATTATTCTTTGTTTAGAGGATGTAGTGCCAAGGGGAAAGGGGATAGAGTCAAGTCCCTAAGGCCAAACAGGTTGGACAGAAGAAGAACAAGGGAATGATAGAGCAAGAGAGGATCAATTAAAGGAGGTTCCAGAATACTGAGCATAAAGGAACAAACAAAGAACAATCAGAGCAAGCCAAACTTGCCAAAAATCTTAAACTAAAAGAGAAAAGGCACATAAAAAATTAGTCTAAAAAAAGCAACTTAGTGCGTGTGATACACATTTTAGTTAATAAGATATATTTATACCTCTTTATACAATTATTTATAACAATTTAAAACTGAATATGAACAACACTAACCACTCAGAAAAGGGGTTAGGATAGAACCCCATTCTCAATGCTGCAATTGATTGAATAATCATACAAGCCTGCAATGGTTTCCTTAAGGCAGCATTGGAGAATATATAGATGTACATCATGGCCTTGACAGAAGAGGAGGGAGATGATATCATATCATTTATACTTCCTAACAAGAAGGAACCTCAGGAGTGGGACTTTGCTTGGCTGGTAACCACCATTGATTATGTATCTACCCTACAATTTTTGGCTGCAACATTGGAGCCTAACACAGGAGAAATCTATAGGGAACTATACTTAGAATGGGAACCAATGGCCAGGGTCAAGCTGAGCATGCCACCAAAATTAGAATAATTCCGACATGATTTCAAGAAGGGGCATCAATTTATTAAGATATTTGAATTGCAGATGATTGGGCTGCCAGATGCATCAAAGATCAAAATTTTGGGTCACTATGCAGACCAGGAGTTATACCCCGGTTTCTCAAACAACAAACAGACAGTTGGGATAAAATTGAGAAGAAGTTCAAAGAAAAATGTTGCAAACCAATGTTACCAGAAGATGCGCTTATGGCAGCCCAGAGGGAAACCCAGGATGAAAATGAAAATGTCCGGACTTACACATCAATATTTGAAGAGTGCTTATAGTTCTTTAAAAACAATGTTGATACTGAGATGACAATCAGGATCTTCCTGCAGGGTTGCTGGCAAGGAATAAAAAGACATACATTGGACCTCATTAGAAGGGGTCTGTCATGAGAAGCCTTCCTGGAAGAAGTACAACAGTATAAAAATTTGGAACCCCAAAACACACAGTATAGAGAAACCAAGAGGTCAACTCTGATGGCCACTTAGGAAGAGGAAGAATCTCTGGAAGAGAACCAAGGAACCAGTTTGGTTGCCACCACAACAAAGGGTCCCATGGGGAGAGAAGAAGTAAAAAATAATACAGGAATTGATGGCAGAAAAGGGGATCCAGAAAAACAAATTTTACTGGTGCAACTAGGAAGGACACCAACGTTGAGAATGTCCCAAAGGGGAGAACAAGAAGGAGTTGGGAAAAGAAAGCCAAGAGTAAATAATGGGAAATTTACTCTTGGGAAGAATGACATCCCAGAGGCCTAATATGTATTAAGAAGTAAAGGTATGGGGTAACAGCAGTTGACTCGGAGGTATGGGCATGGGGGGCATAAGACAGAGAAGGCCAGGGCTGTGATCAAAGACAATAGCAAAATGATGATCAAAATGAAAAAGGGAAATTGGAACAAATTGTTAGCATACCAAAAGAAGAAAGGATGGACTGGGCGCACACATTCCAAGCATTGCTAGACAAGAAAAACTTTGTATGGACAGATAAATCAGCAGTCACTATACCAGCAGAGGTAGAAGGACAGGCTTAACAGTAGTGGTGGACAAAAGATGCTCAGGAATCATCATTTCAACGGGATGTGTTGACCAATTGGGTCTTGTATCTGATGCATAGGTGGAACTGGTACTAGGGTTAGCAGAGGGGACCACCAAGAAGAATTGACTGGTATTTGGGAAACTTGGTGTCATGGTAGGAGGAAGCCAGACTAAACTATCAGAAGTGGTGGTAGACAGATCACACTTTGACATCCTGTATTGGGTCAACTGGGTCAAGAAAAGTGGGGCGGAGATAGGCCTTGTAACCAATACTGTAAGAGTGGGAGGGCAGACTTTGCCCATCAAAGGGTTTAAGAGCCCAGGGGCTCACACAAAACAAATTGGTAGTCAGTTATATAGCCGGGGCACTTATCAAATGGCACCAGGGGAGACCCTGGAAGTCAAAGTAAACCACTACAGCCTGGAACCAAACAAAGCATATTGGTTTACGCCAGTACAAGGGAAACCATTGGAGGGAAACATAAAGGTAGAAGAAGCCACCAAAGGGATGATGACGTCAATAAAACTGATCAACAAGGGACTGGGGCTGTATACCATTCAGAAAGAGGAGTGGGTTGGAGCTTGGTCTGGATCAAAATCATGAATCTAATAAATAATATTCATAAGCCTATTTTTTAGTACCTTTAATCAATTTTAACAAATATGTAAAACATATAAAAACCCTGTAGAGAAACCAAATGGCAAGAATAGTTAAAATGGGTCACAGTTATGTTGAGAAACAAATAAAAAGTAGGAATGGCAGAGTTAAAATATTAAATCAAAAAAACTTGAGTGCCTCAACAAAAGGTATATACTCCAAGGATGACTCCAGAGATGACAAGAGCAATTGAGATCAAGTTATATAAATTGGCATAGGCAAACTGATTAAACCCTCAATAAGTCTATATGCAGCACCCACAATATGTGTACAGAAAAAGGATAAGTCTTTACAAGTGTGTATCAACTTATAACAGATTGACAAGGATATCAGTACAATAAATACCCAATGTACCTAATCAAAGACTGACTCAAAGCAAAGAGTGGATCCAAAATATTCACAACAATGGACCTAACCAAGGGGTACCATCAGCTACAATTAGATTAGAGGCCAAAGGAAGTCACAGCATTTACTACTCCTTGGGGATTATTCCAGTGGAGGCTATTACCAATGAGAGTGAAGAAGTTGGGAGCCAGATTTCATAGACTTATGGATGAGCTGTTTAGAGATATGCAGCCTAGATGTGTGGCAGTATAAATTGAAAATATAAATGTATACTCTCCTAACATAGAACAACACCTAAAAGACCTAGGCAAAGTAATGAGAAAATTAGATTGGATTGACCTTAAAGTCAATCTTGAGAAATGTGCATTTTTCAGAGCTCAGGTACTAGTATTGGGGCACAAAGTGTCGGCCAAAGGGATAAAGCCAAATACAGAGAAAGTTTGGGCAATAAAAAAGATGAAAAATCCAACCTCATTAATGGAAGTACAGGGAATCTAGGGGGTCAATTTTTACCAAAAATTTATCTCCAATCATGCAGGATTGGTAGAGCAGCTAGTAGCACTGACTTGGGGGAAACGTGGGAGTTGGAGAAAGTTTGAATGAGAATGGAGCAGGAAGACAGCTTACAACAGTTAAAAGAGAAATTGATCCAAGCTCCCATACTGCAGTTCCCGGACTAAAGATAAGAATTCTGGATAGAAACCACTACACAAAGAAGCAGGCTTGGAGAGGTTCTAACTTAGGAACATTAGGGAGAACAGCTGCCTGTGGCACATGCTAGTTGAGCATTAAAATTAGCAGAGAAATGATAACCTGAGGAAGAAAAGGAAAGCCTAGTTATTATATGGCCAGTATGGCACTTCATACCATAGGCATCCAGAGCCTAATTTGTAGCCATTTCTAATCACAATGGGACTAAAAACCTGTTGGAAAGTGCCACTGGAGGGAAAGATGCAGAAGTGGGCCGGAGCACTAATGGGATACAATGTCACAATTGTGTACCAGTGAAAGGAACTGAACTGGGTGGCAGAGATGCTGGCACACCAGGCCTTTGTAGTGACAGTGGATTGTTCCCTGCCAGAAGTAGGGGAATGAAAGGAGGAACTGATCTGGGACAGGTCATGAGATTGGATGGAGGTGCTACAAAGGATGCACCAAACCCATAGCAGGAACCTAAAGGAAAACAAAATGATGGGGGTAATGAAGGATTGATATTGGTGGAAAGGGATGGGTCAAAAAGTCAAGCAGTATGTGGAATTGTGCCTGGCATGTAATCAAATGTCTAGAGTGAAAAAGTATCAACCTCTAAGGCCAATCAAATCAGTATATTAGCCTGAGATATTATTAATGGACACAGGGAAGTTCACACTAGAGAATGGGAATCAAGGTATCTTCTTGGTGGCAATTGACAGGTTTACAAGATGGATTGAGGTAGGATATTCAAACAAGAAACCTCAATTGCAATAGAGGGATTTTTCAAAGAACATATACTGTACCAGCATGGATGTCCCAACCGGTTCAAACGGATGGTAGGACCCTGTACACCTTGGCAAGGATGAGGGGCATATTTAAGGAGTTTGGGATATAGCACAGTGTGACAGTGGCATACCACCTGGAGAGCAGCGGGCTAGTTGAGCAGGTGATTAGTACTATTAAAGAGGCACTACACAGAACAAAGATGAACAAAAATACAATGTGGACTCAAGCCTTACACATTGTGGTCTCAGTCTATAGGATGGTGCCTCATAGATCAACAGGACAATCACCATTCAAAATGTTAAATGGAAGGGAAGCAGTCACAACCAAGGAGCTGAAATACACCATATTTGAGATGGACAAGGATCACAAATAGGCGGTCAGAAACCATGTAAAGCAAATGCTCATACTGCACAAGTCAGTTACAAAGAAAAATCAGGGATACCCAAGACAGATGAAGAAGGACTTTGATAAATGGAGGGTCAAAGGGAAGCCCAAAGGACTGTTTAAAACCGGGGAGCTAGTATGGATTGATGTCTGTGAAACAAATAAAGCTAACACAGGGAATACCATTAAGTGGTGCGGACTGGAAGTAATCAAAAGACAAGAACCAGGACCACTATACCATGCAGAATACCACACCAGCCATTTGGTCATGAAGTTTGACCAATTACAACCACAGTTTCTAGAAAGATTCAGAGGAGAGTCTGGGTGAACACAGGTCTGCCTTGGCCATAAATAGCAATGGGATCAATGCAAGCAAGATCCCAGTAGCTAATCAGGCATTGTAGTGCCAAGGGGGTGGGGGATTGGGTCAAGTCCCCCAAGGCCAAATGAGTCAGATGGAAGAAGAACAAGGGAATGATAGAGCAAAAGAGGATCAATTAAAGGAGGTTCCGGAATACTAAGCACAAAGGAACAGACAAAGACAACAGTTGGAACAAGCCAAATTTGCCAAAATTTCCAAACAAAAAGAGAAAAAAGGATATATAAAAATTAAGTCTGAAAAATAAAAATAAAACTAGTGTGTTTAGCACACTTTTTATTATATTAAGCTATATTTTACCTCTTTATACAATTAACTATAACAATTTTGAATCAAACATGAACAATGCTAATCACTCAGTGAGAGGGTTGGGATACAGCTACATTATCGATGCTGTGATTGATTGAATGATCATACAAGCCTTTAATAGTTTTCTTGAGGCAGCATTGAAGAATATGCAGATGTACATCATAGCCTTGACAGAAGAGGAGGGAGATGATATCATATCATATATGCTTCCTAACAAGGAGGGACCTCAGGAGTGGGACTTTGCTTTGCTGGCAACCACCATTAATTATGTAGCTACCCTACAAGTGTTGGCCGCAACAGAGAGAAGACTATGTTTTCAGAATTTTTTACATAACCTTGGTAATGTGAGACTAATTTCTAAATGTGAGTGTAGGTAGCAACAATTGTGACAATAGATCGTATATTATTGGTATGGATTGGGGTGTGTGGTGAACCCTCCAAAATGATGTAATTCTTAAAAATTGTACCTCATTTGCAAGAAGTTAAGTTGCTTATCTTATCTTATCTTATCTTATCAGTTTGATTTGGTTTGAGAGTCATTTTTTGGAATTTTAAAAAGAACGATCAATCACTAATCCGTATAACCAATTTTCTTATCTAAGTTTAAAAATTCAAAATATCAAACCGAAACATCATCCCAAAATTAAATTAGTCAATAAGATGTATATCACTCAAAGCCCTTGATCAGAAAGTTGCACCACTCATCCCCCCGATCCCAAATTATTGGATACTTTTTAAATTAAGTAGGTTTTGTAATTTAAGTAATCGGTTGATGATAATTTTTTGTTAATTTGAAAATAATACTTACCGAAGGTAATAATTGATTGTTTGCTAGTGATTAATTGAAATTCCAAGATAATTCGTTTTAGATAAATGAATACAATAGATTGAGTTAGATTAAGAATAGTTATATGTGGAATTAAATCGACGATTAAGTTAAAAACTAATCTCGTTTTGATTTTAAAGTCGTATAATGTTGAGATTCACAATATATGGTGAAACCAAAAGGTATATTAAAAGATTAATATTTGGCAATTAGATTTTTAATTCATTATTTTATTATAAAAAACCAATATAACCGACAAGCATTAAAATATGACAGAGATGTCAGTTTATGATGAAATCATATTATTAAACACTATACGATTTACAGGATATACTGTATCGTTGGTGGCAGCATCCATAGTAGTCTTGATCATACTTATTACTATGATACTAGATAGAAAACTGATGGATCGGGTTTCTATCCGTTTCACTCTCGTAATATCACTATCAGAATTGATAGTTGATGCTATAAATGTGTTGGAAAGATACAACCTATATCAAGGAGTAGTATGCGTGACTATTTATCATTTAAAGTTCTTCTTATCTCTCATCTATATATTCCTATATGGGGCGATTGCTTTCAACTTGCAACTATTATTTATAAATGAGATTCCCGTAAAACCTAGGATTGAACTATATTACTGGTTGGTGGTGGTGATAGTTCCGAGCATACTAACATTGATAAGTTCCTGTAAGTAAAACTGATTATTTAACAGAAGGACCGGGTTCAATAAGTTACTTAATCGAAATTTTTAGTTTTCAAAGATTTTAGTCACTGCGATTTAAGCTATTTACTTAATTCAATGGAAGAAGCACTTGATTCCGGCCCTGATATGGTGTCTAAAACAAATCCTTATCAGGATCGTTTAAGATATTTTTTATTAGATTTGGGACTGTACAGCGGGTGGACTCTTCTATCGAATATATACTGTATCGTGATATTTTTTATGGTCAACTACAAATTATGTCAATATAAGAAAAATCTAACTTTTTTACATGGGAATAAAAAAAGTAGTCGAAATAGTAGACACAATAATAAAATAAGTATAATCATTTTTAGAGTGTAAGAAATTTTAAATTTAATAGATTTAAATTTCAAATTTTAACTAATAAAATCGCTTAATTTAGTTCACTGTATTGTATACTCCCAATTCTTTTCTGCTGTTCTTACTATATTGGTTCTATTTACTTCTTGATAAATAGAGAAGAAACCTTTAATTATCTACTCTTCTTAAGAACATCAGAAGGTAAACTAAAAATTAAACTTAAAAAATTGACTAACTTTACTTTGATTTATCCAGCTCTACCTGGCACCCTTAACCTCTTGGTTTTCATATGTGACCCGGTCTTCCCTCAAGCTATTCGTTGCATCTATCAATCTCTCATCAATTATCTCTCACTCCGCCGGAACTCACCTAAAAGTCCCGTTCTCCCTATCGATTTAACCCTCTCCCCATCCCGTACCACCTATTACCCTGACTTGCCGTCCCCTCCGGTGGATCTCAACTCACCATCTCACCTAGTGAAATTAACCTCTCACACCTCCCTTTCCGGACCAGCCTCACTCCTCTCGTCTTCTCCCATCGCCAGCTTCCAAGAGCTCACCCCTCTTCCTGACTATTACTTCCAACATCCCAACCCCAATACCCAGACCTTTATTCAACAGTTATAATAAGTCTTTAGAAGTAAACAATACCAGCTTAGTAACAAATAATTTATACGAAATATTTTGACTTTATATATATCAAAGTAAAAGATCATTTAATATGATCATAATAAATTGAAAAAAAATTATATAAAAACCTAAAACTTAAGACAATAGTAGTAAGATCATCAAATATTCTAATTCTAAGTATTGTATGAATCATTAAGATTTGAAGAATTACACTATTTTAAGTTAATAATACTCCTTAACCTAACAAATTGATTACTTCCCTCCACCTCCAAAGTAAACCTGTCACTCTCTTTTTTTTACACTAAATTTATCATCATCTATCTCAAATTACCACATTATGATGCTAACCATCACTTTATACATTATGATATACCTAATCTACCACTAAGATCAATTGAATTCTCATGGCACTATAGTCTTATAATAATCTCCATCTATCTAATGATATTTACAACTTTTTCTTCTTGCAAACTTTTATTTATATCCTTATTTATTCTAATTAGTTTCAAAAAAAACCCTCATAAGTCTGATTTGATCAAAGTTTTGATTGTTGCTCAAAGATATTGGATTGTACACATTTCCTAAATTCTGTTTGTCCACTTATATACATAGGGAGTTATAAAGTATAGAAGAAATAAGTTTTTAATATCCTCTTTTAATCTTTTTAATTATAGGCCCACTTTAGCTCTTTTATAACCTCACTAGGATTAACCCCTTAGATGCAATAACTAGATAAGTTTCTTAACACTATTTTCAAGAAAAAAACAAATTTAGTATCAAATTAGATGATGTACAAAGCGACCAGGTTAGATATACCTAAATTAAGATTCCCAGATATTGTGCCTACTTACTTGTAACTCCCTAGATAATGAATCAGAGAACAGAAATCATTACCCCTACTAATAACAATAACCATAATAGGTAGGGAGTCTATGGGCTAAATATCAGTGGTACTTTGCTTTGGTGGGTTTGTTTCCCCAACTACAGAAAATATTAAACTCATCATCATCATTTAATTTTTGGGCCAGAGGCTATCAGTTTTAATGTATACTATTTTAAAATATGATGGTTGTATTTATGATGGCACCTTAAGATCTTAAATCACTGACCAAGTAACTCATTACAGTAGGATGATCCATCAGGCTTAGGAATGGCTGGATGGAAGCTCAGTCAAGCCCAGATATAACAATGATAATCCTTATATCAGTTGGCTCTGTCTTACCCCATAATTCTACCCTAAAGAGTTTTTGAAGTTTGAGACCATGTAAATTCTGACTCTTGGAAATTCAATCTTTCAACAAGGTCAGTCTATATAACCCACTGACAAATCTACAATTTTCTTGAAGTCTGCAGTTCCCCAGAGAATTTTTACATATGATTGGTGACATTATGTTGATATTCCCAAGGAGGATGACTAGTTTGAGAGTTTTTTAGTCTACAAATGATAATTATAGCCATTCTAAACTATATACTGGTTTTTGGACACCAAAAAGTGAATAATCAAAGTGTAATTTTATTTCTTAGACAACTACCAACTCATTAGCCATGTAATGCTCTGCCATTCCAAAGGCTAAAGTTACCTCAAGCTCTGTTACAATTAAAACTGTTGTCTTAATTCCTTGCCTATTATTTTTGTAATCTAATTTACCAGGATTTTGATTATATTAGGTTAGCACTGCAAAAATTAAATTTATAATACTATCTAGTCCCAGCCCTTTATATCCAGAGAATATTTTTAAGCACTATAAAAGTGACACAAATCACTTTGTTTATTTTTTCTATCTATCATCAAATAAGCCTAATTTGAATTTCATATAATTAGATCAGTTCTCAAACCGTTTACCAATAGATTTTAACCCTGTAGATAAACTAGAATTTAGATAGATGAGGGTATACTAAAATAGTTTTTATTGAATAAGCTGGTGGATGTGATTAAAAGGCATCATTTTAATAAATAATTTATCTTCTTTTACATTCCAATTTGCCTTTTTGATTTATTTGTCATCTTTTTAATATCTGTAGTTTAGTTTAAGCCACTTTGTTCCAGCCCTTTTTCTCATCTAACTTGATAATTTGATCATGCAGAAGTTTGAGCTGCAGTATAGAATCTTGTATTCTAGTTTTTAGTCATTCTCAGTCCCCTTTTTTTGCTTTCCACCAAATCTTCTAGCAATCTTAATGGTTTGAGATATGGTCCTTAGTCCCTGATTCTTCCTTTGTAAAATTAAGCTTATAAAAGTTGTGGTCC
>CAOJZF010000072.1:0-18991 GCA_948465475.1 Thalpophila matura
TTTTTTTAACTCAAAAACAAAGAGTCAACTCCTGATTCCTTCTGTTTGTTCTGTTATCCCTTAAAAAGATATAGACAACAATGAGAGTGATTCAGGTAATAGCCCTTAACTGTGCACTATTTTCTGGAATTGCAAAGGAATTAAGTTTGCTCAGATAGACACCTCTCTGAAGATGATGGCTTACTTGACTGGGTTGATGGCTCTCAATCTAAGTATAACACTACAGACACTCAATTATCTGTATCATCACTCCTTAATTTTAAGAAAAATAGATCAACTAAACTATTGAAAAAGGAATAAAAACTATATTTATTTGTAAATCCAGTCTAAATTATGATGACTTCACCAAACCCCAACTAGAGAAGGAAATGAGTTTAAAACACCACTTACCCACAAAGATTCATTTCCGTTGATGTCACATAAATTTTCTATTTCCTGATACCATAAAGATCATGTGTTCAACTGTAAAGATACAATGAAAGACAAGCCCATTCATTACTTTCAATGTGAAACAATGAGCTGCAAGGTAAGGTTAACAACCTAAGGATATGAAAAATCATTAAATTGGCACAAAGTGAACACAATAATTGCCAGATGCCAAAGGATATATAGATATCTTCTCAGATGGTTTCTTGTCCCAGACCAGTGGCCTCTACACAGGGACGCTATATCAGGAAGTAATCAGTAACGCTTTTCTCCACTTGGAGCCCACAAAAATTACAAGAAGTTAACTTTATTCCAGCCCTAACAGAAGTTTGTTGCTGAAATGAAAAGAGACAACATGGATATTGATCAAAGTGCAAAGTTCACTAAGGATTTTGCTCTTACTGATTGTGAAACTTCCACAGAGATGCTTGCTTTATGGGCTTTGGTCAAGAGGTGGTCACTAGTATGAAGACTAGTACCCAGGTTCTCTTCTTGGTAAGTTTGCTTGTTTATCTAGTTCTAGCTATATATTTCCTTGTATTCTTTATATTAGTCTTGGATTAAGACTTAACTCTATCATGAACCAGAGAATTTTAGCAGCAATGGCAACTCAAGTGAGAATTTATTGATATTATATTTTTAGAAGAAAGTGGGGGGTTTATATAGTTGAAGGGAAGGGGAATCTAGGCTCTAAAATATTTAGTTAGGTACTGGGTTAAATTCTTAAGTTCCCTAGTCCTAGTAGTACCATAACATAGTAATTTTTAAAGCATCTTATTATCATCTTGATTTTAACCAGTCTTGAGCATTTAGGATCTAAGTTTAACTTTATTAAGGATGCTCATAGGAACAAGCCATCATAATTACTTGGGTTGCCATTCTTAGGTTTGACTGGAATAATATTTATTGATAATATTTAGCCTAGATTTATTGTATAATTATCCTAGTAAATAGGAGGGAGTTCTTGTCAAATATTCAAATAAAAGCAAGGTCTTGGCAGGAATTGTCCTTGTCAAGAGTTCTTGCCAAGAATTAAACGCATTAGTGTTTTTTGCCAAGAACACTTTTAATTAGTAATTGTTTGAGATTTGGTTGATAGGTATCCTATCTAATTAGGTTCTCGCCAAGAATAGGTAATCAGCTAAATTTTCGCCAAGTCCATCTTCTATATAATTTATTAGTAAAATTAGATTGGATTTAGATACCTTTAATCATAAAAATATTAATAATTATAGATTAATTAAGTATTAAAGCATGTATTATTTTGCCCAAGCCTCTTATTATGGTAATTGTTTTTTGGCCTCTATTAAATGGTTAGATATTAGATGGATTAATTGATTTATTTTTAATCCAAATTAGTAATTATAATAAAGGCTTAAATTATTTCCTGTGTCTAAGCCATTGTTATGCTATTAATTATAGTCACATAGGCTGATTGTAATATATAGAAATAAGCACAAGTGTAGCCTATTGATATTTCACACCAATGAACAGAAGGTTACTAGAGATGTTAAAATTAACTTTAATCTATTTGATGATAGTGTTAGTACCAAAAACAAACTATCTGTTGGGCATCCCAGGATATTCTTGAACATCTTCTTAGTTGTGACCAATGGCTTGCAGATGCTGCCTTTGCCTCCTGTCCAAAACTATTTCAACAACTCTGGGTTATTCATTAAAAGTTTGAGATGAGATACTCTTGATGGTATAGTAGCTGATGTCTGGGGTTACACAAAAAGAATATCAAGCTATCCTGGAGAAACTTAAAGAAAGACTTGATGAAATCCAAGCCAGACAACCTATACAGTTTAAGAAAAAGAAGGCACATAGTTTTAATAGGAGTAGCAGCTCAATATATTCTTTATCAACTTAAGGTGATGAGTTCCCTTACAACTTTAGACTCATAGTTGAATTAAAAAGGATTAAGCAGATGCATTCAATGAAGTTTTTGGCACTAGGTTCAATGGGTGTTTCTTCCATTTTGACAGGTATTAACCAGAAGACTCCAGCAGGACAGAACTTTTGCTCTATTTGTGTGGTCAGATTTTACATACCAGGCAGCCCGTGCAATGAAATATTCTTTAAAATAATCTTTACTGAAGCCTAGAGATGTATGTTCTTCACTTACACTTTTCCTCAAATCTAAGATAAAGTTGATAAAAAAGAGTTTTCTTAAACTATATTAAATACTTTGAGAAATAGTAGTTGGGTGAGGTAATCAAATTCTGTCAAGTAACTAGGGTAAGTAAGATAGATTGGAACCAGTGGGAGGCATTAAAATATATCTTCCTAAGAGCTACATCTTTAATTAAATTAGAGAACAAGAAATTTGCAGATTTGGTTGCTGAGGAAGACCCAGTTCAACAAACTAGTGAATAAAATCAAGATTGAACAACATACTTGCAAAGTCAAGTATTCAAGGTGTTGCTTAAGGAAATCTGAGCACAAGAAGAATCTCAAGGACGCCAAGAATTATGTGCTTCTTTCAGCCCAAGCTAAAAAGCCTTATCAAAAACCATAAATGCTGCAAGATTGACTAGTTCAGAAAAACTTCCTTAATCATATTTTCTAAAAAAACAAAACCATTAAATAATATATTTATTTAAATATCTTATTTTTTAGTTTTTAAATTAATAGTCCGAGAACCAAAAATTAAGAACAAATGCTCTAAATTAAAATTAAGGTCAGAGTTTAAGGCATATCAAATGTGATAAGTCTTATTAAATTAATCAAAAAAATAAGATTTCTTAAATTATTATTGATACTAATTGAGATAGATACTTTTGCTATAAAACTTTGTCAAATTTGATTTTTTTTTGTTTACCTATGTTCTATCCAAATTCCTAATTTGGGTTATGTTATTCATTTATAATTTTAAACCAGAAAAAAACCCCAAAAACTCACAATGAAGTGCTCCAATCATCTGCAATGAAGGGTACTATATTGTGTAATGTCGGATTTTTTCTGTATATAATCAATGACATTATAAGTAGTAAAGCTTTGGACCGTTTAAAATACATAGCCTTCAGATTATTATCTCATCCTGGATCTATAAATTTGACCTTGACCCCTATTTTTTTTATCCTTAATACTATATTAAAAAAAAACATTATATTTTTCTGTTATATGCTTGATAAAATTATCAAATACTTTAATAAATTTTGAAATTTATCTATCATATTTGACTGTTCTTTATTAAGTAAACTTATAAAATCCCCTTTTTGTTTATTTATTTTTAACAATTTATAATATTTTATAACACAATTATAGAATGATTATTGGTATGAAACTACAGACAATGCTATCTCAATTTCTGGAAATTTTGAACTCTGATGCATTAGGCTAAATCATACAGTGTATAAGAATATATTTTTCTCAAAAACTTGTTATACTATTAACATCAATTTTACAGAACATGAGTGTTGTAACTCTTATAACAAACAACTTTTGGGCTCAGAACAGATAGCCAACATGACCTACACATCCCATTGCAAGGGATCTCAGGGACTGATAGGGCCAAGGAACTATGAGGACGGTCTGCGCGCTAAAGATTCATTCAGGAATTGAGTTTACAAAATATCCCACATGGATCAAACTCTGCGGAATTTGATATCCGGATCTCTCAAGCAAGAGATAAAAAGAGTCATTTCCTCCCCATCGTTAAAGCTTGGTTTTTTGGTTTTTCAAATCATCTCTATTTCTATAGTAGTAAAAACTACTGTTCATCCAAACTCCATTTACTTTTCTTCAATCTATATATTCCAACAATCTTTAAACTATGCCTCCTCAAACCAATCAAAATAATCACACTGGCCAAGATGTCTTTGAGCTATTGCCTATTATGGCACAGGATGTGGTTTGAAGAGACCTTCATCCCAGGTCTACCTCAGGGCCAAAGGCTCTCTGCAAATACATTGCTATAATTAAAACTGAACAGCTCAAAGCATGCCAGGTATTCCTCAGCAGTCAGCAGGACCAAATGGCTGCCCTAGAGGGTGACTCCCTTTCCGTGGCAATCAACCAGGTGTCATTGATGGTTGGGAAAGTCTCCAACATTGGAGCCCAACGTGGGGGTGCTTATGGAAGTGCCTGTAGTTGGGGAGATGTGGAAGCAAGTTTGCTCCCTAAACCCAAGATGTTCAGTGGGAAGATCTCCAAGGGGTACCGGTTCATCAAGAATTTTAAATTAAGAACCAATATTATGGACAAAACCACCTGCGTAGCCTCATTCAAGGCTCTGTGCGGGTCAGAAGTTATCTCCTGGCTTTCAGGCCAAAACTTTGCCTCGTGGGACAAACTCAAGAAGAGTTTTAAGTCTAACTAGTGTGAGAAACTAGAGCCAGAAGAGGCCCTAGGCAAACTTCACAAAGTAAAGCAGAAGGAATCAGACCATATCCTAGTATATATCTCCCGGTTCAAAGAGCTCCAGAGATTCTTTGAATCCATTGTAACCAAGGCAGGAACTATCCAGTTGTTCATGAAGAACTTTTGACCTTCCCTCCGCCATTACAACTGGGAAATCAAACAGAAAGAACTAGGATGGGACCAGTTTATAAAGGAAATCTCAATCCTCAATCAAGAAGAACCTCAAGTGATTTACTCCCAATATGAGAAAGAAGAAGAATTTTGTCTACCATGCAGCGGGAGAGAAATCCAAACGCTGAGAGATCAAAAAAGAGATCAAGAGACTGCAAAGTCTCATGGCACAGGGGCAGGGCCCGGCCAAAAAGAAGAAGGTCAAGAACCTGTCCAAGGTGAGATGCTACAAATGTCACAAGCATGGTCACTTTGCCGCCAATTGCCCCAAGAAACGGGCTAACAAGCAAGACTTGTCCGCTGAAAGTTTGGGAAAAGACAGCCAGGAGTAGACAATGGGATGACTACTCCTGGATCCAGTAATCCCACCAACGCAGTACTACGGCCGCGCAAAGTAATAAAAGATTATGGGCAGCAGAAGAAGCCCTCCAACAACAAAAAGGCTCCTCCAGAGCCCCAGCCAAAGATGAATCAGGATGTGTTCATAGCTCTCCTGTCCAATCAGTTCAAACAGCTGGCTGAAAATAAAGACTTTGGCAGGAAAGCCTTTGCCAAGTCATTTAACCTTGCTTGCAAAATCAAGGAGTTTAAATGGTCTGATAAACACGTGCTTACGGTGCCTGCAAAGGTGTCTAATAAGACAGTATCAGCCATAGTGGATACCAGGAGCACCGGTTTTGTCATCTCATGTGGGTGTTTTGACAGACTAGGCCTTATTGAGGATGCCAAAGTGTTGTTGACAGTATCATCCATCACTGACACCGTGATGGCCCCGCAAAAAGTATTTTGCAATGTCAGGATACAGGTAGGAAGGAATGTAACTAGACTCCCTGCCATTGTGGCCAAAGGCCTTCAATTTGACCTGCTCTTGGGAGTTAACTAGATTGCCGTAGCCAAGGCTCAAATTGACATCAACCAGAAAACATTGGCTGTCAATGGGGAAATCATCCAAATGAAAACCCTATAAGACCCTGTGAGCAATCTGTTTCAGGGTATTACAAAATTATACTCTCAGGAGAAAGTAACCCTAGGAGGAGGTAAGGCTGGAACGTTCCCAGTTTACTACAAGAACGTACAAGGGGATAACACATATTTGTTCATCTCCACCATGGATAAAATCCAGAGTGACATCTTGGTCACCCCCAAACCGCACAGATTAGTGGACACGCTGTCACTACTGAATCTGTCACACAATCCCCTCACTGTCTAGAAGGGGCAGTGCTTAGGGAAATTCAAAATTCTTTAGGGATCCTAATGTTTTAGATATGCTAAATTTATCTTACTATCTTTGCATTTCTTTAAACATTGAAAGTAGATTGACCCATCTATCTCTTATAGATATAGCACTGTGGAAACGGCTGTAAGGAAAATGGGCAACAGTACTTTTCAGAAATAAATACAACATAGGGCTTACAGAAGTAGACTACGGAATCCAATTAAATAACAACCAGCCCGTTAAGAGTTACATCCTGAGATACTCTTCAGCCGTATGGGAGGCAGTTATTGAAGAATTTCAAAAATTAAAGGACGTAGAATTTATAGAACCCTCCAAAAGTCCATATGCTGCACCAATAGTGTGTGTACATAAGAAAGATAAGTCAATGAGAGTATGCATTGACTACTAAAAGGTAAATAGGCACATCACAAATGATGCCTATCTGTTACATTGTATCAAGGATCAGCTTGATGCAATGGAAGGAGCAACTGTGTTCACTACCTTAGACCTTACTAAGGGGTATCACCAGGTGAAGTTGCACCCAGACTCCAAAGAAATAACCGCCTTTACAACTCCAATAGGGTTGTTTCAGTGGCGAGTCCTCCTGATAAGAATTGAAACATTGAGAGCCATATTACAAAGGCTAATGGATCAGATCCTAGGGCCTCTACAACCACAATGTGCTGTTGTATTTATTGACAATATTATACCTTGGTAAAACAATGGAGCAACACCTTGTAGACGTAGAAGCAGTGCTAGAAAAGCTAGCAAAAGCTAATCTAAAAATAAATGTGGACAAATGCTCTTTTGCGCAGGACAAAGTGCAAGTCTTGGGACATATTGTCAGCAGGGAAGGTGTCAAAACCAATCCTACCTTGGTGGAAAGGATCCGGCAAAAAGCCCCTCAACCAACATGACCAAAGTCCAAGGATTTCTCAGAATGGCCAATTTTTATTGGAAGTTCATTCCTGACTTTGCAGAAATTGCCAAGCCACTGAATGAGTTACCCCAGAAAAAGTCCCAAGGGGCTTTCAGCTGAGGAGATTGACAGCAAGAATTGTTCAATAAACTGAAAGCCGTATTGACCAACAATCCTGTGCTGCAATATCCCAATATGAATAAAGAATTCAATATTGAGACCAATGCTTCTAACATGGGAATAGGGGCAGTCCTATCCCAAGATTACAAAATAAACGGTGAGGTGCACCATTTACCAATTGTATATGCAAGCCGTACTCTTACCCCAGCAGAGCGGAATTATAGTACCACCAACCAAGAAGAGTCAGCCGTTGTATGGGCTTTGAAAAAGTTCAAGTCCTACATATATGGTACACATTTTACAATAATTACCAACCATAATGCTCTGAAGGCCATAAACAGTAAGGCAAAGTTAGAAGGCAGGCTGATGTGAGCAGCCAAATATTTGATGCAGTTTGGTTTCACCATTGAATACTGTCTTGGTAAAGATAACCCCATGGCCGACTATTTGTCCAGAGCAGCCAATATGGTGGTAGAACCTGTCCATGATGAAATGGAGGACCAGGATTGGAGGACAGCTGACAGAAAGAATTGGCTGTTTGTCCCCAAAAACCAGCAAGAAGAGCTTATGGGGTTAAGTCACAAATAGAGAAAAGGCGTCTGAAACATACCAAGTTAATACTGTTCCTGCAGCAAAGATATCACTGGAAGGGAATAGCTAGCAACATCAAACAAATCATTTGTAAATGTCAAACCTGTGCCCAGATGGACTTGGTAATAAGTCACCGGCCGCTGAAGCCCATCTCAGTGAACTACCCGTTCCAGTTGGTGTCACTAGACACAGGACACATTGTATCCCCTGATGGGAAACAATATTACTTTGTGTTAGCCATAGATCACTTCACCCAATGGGTAGAAGTGCAGGTCAAACTGTCCAAGACCTCCAAAAATATCATTAGGTTCATAAGGGATTGCCTAGTGGCAAGACATGGATGTCCCTCAATGATTCAGACCAATGGGGGAAAACCATATGTCTCACAAGCAATAAACCGGTTCCTAGAAGTTTACGGTATTAAGTACACGGTGTCAGCACCGTACCATCCCAAAAGTAATGGGATAGCCAAACAAACTATCCGAACCCTAAAAGGGATAAAGGCAAATTTAAAATTAAAGAACATAAGGGAGCGGAAGGAGCACATAATCATAGCGGTCACCGCATATTGATTAGTGCCCCACCAAACCACAGGGTTCTCCCCGTTCATGATGATATAAGGACGGGAGGCTAATATACCAGAGGAAGTGCCTCACATAGACTACAAGTCATACAAGAATTATGAGTCAGCTGTAAAATCATTTGTCAAGAAACTGACCGGCGTGCACCAAAAAGCTTAGGTGGCAAATCAGCAGTACCAGAACAAAATGAAAGCATACCACAATTGGACCAGAATAGGTAAGAAAGTGGTACCAACATTTGCCGTAGAGGACCTAGTATGGATAAATATCCAACGTCAAATCCCAAACATTAAACTTGGGAGAGTTAAATGGATTGGGCCATGCAAGATAATAGGATTGATCCCGGGACCATTATTCAACCTAAAATACAAAATGGGGGATGTCCCTATAATATACAAGCAAACCAACCCACAACACATGAAGCCATTCCACAGCAAAACTAGCTGATATCCCTGCACCAAAATGACACCTTTTTCTTTTTTCCCCTTGGGGTTTTCTTTTCAGATCCGGTGGATGGGGCCAGCCAATAAGAGTCACCACAACCTAGAAAGACTCCCAGCTAGCTTGGTTAGCTGGAAGCCTTGGGAAAATAATTTTGTAACTCTTATAACAAACAACTGTTGGGCTCAGAACAGGTAGCCAAAATGACCTACACATCCCATTGCAAGGGATTTCAGGGACTGACGGGGCCAAGGAACTATGAGGACGGTCTGCGCGCTAAAGATTCATTCAGGAATTGAGTTTACAAAATATCCCACATGGATCAAACTCTGCAGAATTTGATATCCGGATCTCTCAAGCAAGAGATAAATAGAGTCCTTTCCTCCCCATCATTAAAGCTTGGTTTTTTGGTTTTCAAATCATCTCTATTTCTATAGTAATAAAAACTACTGTTCATCCAAACTCCTTTTACTTTTCTTCAATCTATATATTCCAACAATCTTTAGATTATGCCTCCTCAAACCAATCAAAATAATCACACTGGCCAAGGTGTCTTTGAGCTATTGCCTATTATGGCACAGGATGTGGTTTGAAGAGCCCTTCATCCCAGGTCTACCTCAGGGCCAAAGGCTCTCTGCAAATACATTGCTACAATGACAACTGAACAGCTTGAAGCATGCCAGGTATTCCTCAGCAGTCAGCAGGACCAAATGGCTGCCCTAGAGGGTGACTCCCTTTCCGTGGCAATCAACCAGGTGTCATTGATGGTTGGGAAAGTCTCCAACAATGAGTTCAAATTGAAAGTATTGTAGATTTTTTAACCAGATCACCATTGAATATGTAGCTCTTTAAAAAGAGATATCTGAAGACCAAATGGCTCTGGAAGACCTGAAAAACAAGGAGAATCCATTGATCCAGGACTTTTATAGCCTCACAGAAAAAGAGAAGGACATATTCATAATACCATAACATAATATGTTGACTTCTTCTACATTGACCTTACCAAGCATGATGGAAGTCTTGTTGTTTGCCCTTGAAAAACTTTCTTTAAAAGAGTACAGGAATCCAAAATAAAAATACTGAACCCCTGAAAAAAGCTAAAATTGTTAAAATGACTAGTGAAAGTGAAGATAAAAGAAACATTACAAAAGGACCTGAGAATATATCTGATAAAGGAACTGGGAAGAAAATGTCAGAGGAAAAGAGCAAAGAGAAGGAGCTCAAGACCAACAAGGAAAAAGAGCCGGAGAAGGAGAAGGGGCTCAAGGCCAGTAAGGAGAAGGAGCCCAAGGCCAGTAAGGAGAAAGAGATGGAGAAGGAGAAAGAGCTTGAGGCCAGTAAGAATAAAGAGCCGGGGAAGGATAAGGAGCTCAACACCAGTAAGGAGAAAGAGCTAGAGAAGAAGAGAGAGTTCAAGACCAGTAAGGAGAAAGAGCTGGAGAAGGAATTTGAATCCAGTAAGGATAAAGAGCTGGAGAAGGAGAAGGAGTGCAATAAAGAAAAGGGTGACACACTGTCTCATAATGAAACACCTCCTGATCAACTAATGCCTCAGCTATATTTGGAAGATGAAAAAATTATAGGTTGTGATCTCTTGATCAGTGACTATATGTCAGGCACAGCCCAACAAAACTTGGTCATCACTTTGGTGTCAGAGGCTAATCCATCTGTAGTGGGGAGAGATTTTGTTCCATTCTCCAATAAATCTCTTCATACTGCTTTACAAACGTATGAGATTGAGCCATCTAAGGATTATCATGAGGACAATGGAAAAAAATTGGTCTTAGCCTTTTTAATAGTAATCCTGCCAAGCTATGAGGCAGCCAGGGAGAGTAATGAAGAATGTAGATCAAAATTAGGCCTACCTGTTGATATGTCCTTGGCCTTGGCAAGGTGTACCAGCTTATGCCCCCAGACTCCTGATCCTCCCAAAGTTAATACATTCTTTGGGTTCATCAAGTTGTCTAATTCCAACTGGAATAAATTCTATAGTAAGCACTACATAGATAAGAAGCAAACTCCTGTGGATTATTTGGTTACCATAATTTATTACGCTGAGAACTTTGAGAGGCTAATGAAGAACCAGACATAATATCCTGAAGCAAAGGATGATGCAAAGCTATGGCTTTTGTCTTGTGTGTCTACATGGTCAGTGCCAGAAATAAGTTCCATCTATTGAGACATATAACACTCTAGGAAATTCACAGTATGGTAAGAGAGCTCAAAGACAATATCAAAACTTTCTGAGTACCAGAAAGAAATTGAAAAATCAAAAGGTCTAATACTTGCTTATGCTAGGAGGTAATGCTTGTAAGTACATTGGTAGTACCAAAAGAAATCAAGCAATAATGTCAAAATTGTAAAGCATGTGTTAAGAAGTGGTAGATTTAATGAAGCCTGATGAATAAGTAGTGTATGATTCAGGTGTAATGTTTTATGGAATGCTCTGCTAATTTTAGCTGTCTATACCCCTCATTTTGCACCTGAGAGGACCCACCATTTTTTATGTCTAATTATTCTTCCTTTGGTTAGCTCCTATTCTCAACTTTAAAGGAATGATGCTTCCTTTTTTTGTAGCCTTTTAAGTAGCTAGGCATTATCAATAGTGTCGTTAACAATAAATAAATAAAATTATATGTTCCTAGTTTTTAATTTTTATTTGATTTTAAATGTTTTTTACTAACTGTTTTATAATTATTAATAGTAAAATATTATTCTAGATTATACATATAGAACTTAAAGCAATTAGTAATTTTTATAAGATATGAGTCAAATTGATTAGAATCCAATTAGTTTGTTTATTAAATATAAATCTATCAATTCAGATAATCAATACCTCTGCATAGAGTATTGTGCAAGAAGCCTTAACACATTGGTTATATTTACTTTAAACTTGTATTTAGAATTTCTTACCTAAATATTGTATTCAAATGATTAAGTGTGCATAAGTTGTATCATATGAGTGTTTAAAGTAACAAATTATAAAGATGTCTTGGTAATTTTATGTTTTCTCTAAAATTTCTTAAAATCTTAGAAGAGCATAATTAAATGAAATTTAGAATAATTTACTGAATCTAAAGATGTGAATAAGATAATGTAACCCATTAAGGAATAATCATAGGATAATTCCTAAGCCTAGAAAATCATCATTGATTTAAAAAGATTCTTTAATACTGACAGTTTATTGCTATCCTTTTTAGGTATTACTCAATTAATTTTTTCTTTTTTTTGATAGTTGTTGGTTGTTATTAAATAAGATAATTTGGGAATCTAGGGTATGTATGAGGTGTATGGTATTAATATTATGTACTCCTACTAGAAAAACTTCTACTCTGATATGAATATTGGTTATTTGAATATGTCCTCCTCTTTTCTTAATCTTATAGATTTCGTGCAACTGCTATACATATAATTTAGGTGATTTCTTTTTTTTTTATATTTTTGGATTTAAAGTTTCTTTGATTATTGACTGTTTTGATAATACAGATATTGAGCCTTTGAACCCACGTTTTTTATTGCATAAATGAACTTTTTGTAAAAAATGGATTTGAAAAGTATGTCAGATGACCCATTTTAAAAAGTTAATATTTATTTGGCACTTGGTTTTTTATTTCACCTCATCTTTGAGATACTCACATTAAATACTCTATTTCCAAGATTAACACTTTGTTGTAAATACAAGATGGCCATTTTCAATTCCTCAAAGTTTCTAGTTTGATCATTTTTTGAGATGGTCATTTTAAGACTAAAGTGTCACACTCTGAAGCATGCTAAGGTCCACTTAGCTTCCATTCTGCCTCTCTTGATAATATTTATTTGCCTTAAGATTAGGCTGCAGTAAAATCATTAATTCCTAACGTTTATTCCTGCTCTAAAGATACAAGTATATTGTTCTGGAATTGTTTTGAAGTAAAACTAAGTCTTCTCACCGTTCTTATTACCTGTAATCAACCAGAGGTTTTAACTAAAAAAACTACTGTATCACACTCAGGTTCCCTTAATATTCTTCCCATCTATAAACATATAGACATAGTTTCTTAAAAATCTGTGGTAGAAACTTAGGTCCCCTCAACGTCCATTTACTCTTTACCATCCAGACATAATAACTCAAAAATCTGCTGGTAAAAACTAGATCCTCTCAATATCCATCCAATCTTTTATCATCCAGACATAGTTTCCAAAACTCTGTGTAGCATACTCAGGTCATCCCTAAGCCCATTATTTTTTTAAGTTTTTTGGATATGGCATCTCAAAACTCTGTTGTGGTATACTCAGGTCCCCTCAACGGTTTTTTGCTTCTTTTATATATTTCAGTACCTAAAAAACATGTTTGTGTCCATCAAACCAGCCTACAGTCCCCTTCATTCTCATTTGGATTCCTTCTAACAAAACTTTTTCTATCATACTCAACTAAGTATCCAGTATACTTCAAAATTACACATAGCGTCTCCTGCACCTCAACAGTTTTTCACTCTCTAGGTTGTGTTCATCACAATTTCGCTTTGTCCTTAGGAAATCTTCCCTCTAGTTCTTATTCCATCACAAACAAGAGTCTATTTTATATATACAGTCAATTGATTTTATTTTCTTCCTTATTTAAAACCATTAAAAACATAATAATCTTTCCTGTTCTATATATCTGTTGCAAGTTAATCAATTCTTCCCTATCCTTTATGAAATTACTAACCAGTGCGCTTACAAGTTATAATTGGTATTACTGATATGAATACTTATGATAATATCTGCTGGTGGCAATCTTGCGTTCAACTATGTTTAGTTGGCAAGTGTGATTTATATTTAAGTATAAGTTTTATACATTAGTAAAAGAACTTAGTCAAACAGAAGAAAAAAAATTGAAGATTTTACATAATTACTTAATGAGAAAGAATGATCCTATTTTATCTGGGAAAAATTAATGTATTTTATAATAGTTTGGTAATCATGGTTGTCCTCAAGAGTTAGGTTCAGCCCTTGAGTTATTGAAATACTTATTGTTTTAGCATCAATATTGCACTGGTTTTTCAATTGGCTAGTCCACTTAATTAGGGAGGCATACCAAAGATTTTTTGAAATGATCCTCCTTCTTTTTGATTACCCTCTCTTGTAATTGTAACAATAAAAAATCTCATTAACATATTCTTTTCTTCTTAAATCCTCTCAATCATTTTTTTTATGTAATATTCTGTTATTCCCATTTACACAAACTACTTACTACCCTCCAAAGTTACAACCTCAAGTTTTAATTCAGCTTCATCATATTCTAATAATAAAATATCTATTATTTTATATCAAATGACAACAAAATTATAAAAAAGTGACAAAAGATAATAACATATGTAGAACACAAGTAATGTTTGGAGAAAATAAAATAAACAAATTTTAGGTTGTGTTGGTGAACTTAATGGATAACTCTATACAAATCTCAAGATATTGTTGGTAATTTTAGGCTAGTTGAATTAGTATCAACTTGATAACAATTATTGGTATGTCTAGATTGGTTGGTATTGTTGCAAATAACGGGTTTTTTTGGCAAAGTTGAGCTAAAATTTCGATCAATATGTATTGAATAATTTTAGTTTAAGGTTTTTATGAAGGCGAAAATTATAATTGAAATATATCAGCAAGTTTTTTTGTAATCCTTGATTATGAACTTAAAACCTATTGGCAAATTGTAATAAAAATTAGCAATTTTCCATCTCTATCATATCAATACAAATTTGTTAATTGGAGTTGAGAAAAATGGAGACACAAAGGATAGTAACAAACAAAATATAATACACAAGTTTAGCTTATCAGTTTTACACCCATTATTTCAGGACTATATTTACTTCCCACAATACTTTTTATATATTATAAAGATAGTAATTGTGACCGTTCTGACAGGTTTTTGTCATGACAGGTTATGAATCCGACAATTTTCTGGCCTCAGATCCATTTCAAGTTTGTAGATCAAATTTTGGATGTAATTTTTTAGAAAAATTAAATTTACATGAGCCATATATTTTCCGCAGAGGCTTTTGAGTTGGCATATATCTGAATGACTATTTTTTAGTTTGTAAGCTGCACAGTCATCACTATTTCCTTCAAATAAATTTTCAGCCAATCAGATTGCTTAAATCATAATCCAAATTCCAAACAAAATTTTCAAAAAAGTTTTTTTTGTTAACTTCAAATAAAATATCTATAAATTGAATTAAATACAATATAACAATTTTAACTTTAAAAATGTCAAATATTATGAAGATGACTTATAAGGAACGCCAGGAAATCTTAGATTCTCACCTAGAGAAAATAGTCCCTTCTAGGGTCACCAATAAAGTTCTTAGAATGGCCTTTTAAAGAAGAGCCAAAAAGTTTGCAATAGCCCCTAGAACTAAAGTTCTAAAGTATAAAAGGTCAGATAATAATTCTTTATGCTTCTTTACTATAGAAGTTGAGCATAGAAATCAATATATTGATTATATGCATGATAAATCAGGACATTCTTGGCAAGATCCTCTATATAATATTATAAGAAGAGAAACCTATGGTATAACCAAAGAACAAATAGTTAAGAGGATCAAATTATGTGAGCACTGCATGGAGAAAGCTAATATGGCAACTCGTCCTCCCATCACTCCTATTATAGCTGAAAGACCTAGGGAGAGATACCTAGCTGATATAGTAGATTTTTTTTGTTACCATACCTCTAATAAAGGGTACAATTGGATGTTTGAGATGGTAGACACTTTTTCTAAATTTTCTTTCACTGTTGCTTTAAAAGAAAAGTCGTCAAAGACACTTTTTTCTACTTTTCAAACAATTTTTAGAACTTTTGGAGCTCCTATCATCCTTATACTGGCAATGGAAAGGAGTTTGTCAATACCCAAATTGCAAGTCTATATGAGGAATTTAGCATAAAACACCTTAGAGGTCGTGCTTGCTGTCCTTGGATCCAAGGACAGGTTGAAAGGCTCAACAAAACACTCAAAAATAAACTAAGTGTCACTCTTAGATCCCATGGTCTTGGCTTCAAATGGACACTTATTCTCAAGGAAATGACTTACATCTATAACCAAATTAGACATGAAACTACCAAATACAATATTTTGAGTTGTTTTATGGCAAACAAATCCGTGAAAGCATCCCAGATGGAAGAATCAAAGAACTCTATGATGGCTCCCCTGAAGAATTAGATGGAGTTGATGAATCAATCCGTGAAGGTGAACCTGAGATAACCCTGGGAGAAATTACAGACAATGAGCCTGTTATCTCTGTAAGTGATGATGAGCCCCTGAGATTTAATCAAGAACAGCTCAAAAATGAGCCAAGGCTGTTGTGAACATCCATAAAGCAGCCAAAAAGATGGTTGACAGAACCAAGTGAGGCATGACAGCCTGGGATTCTCTCTTGGAGATTATGTCTATTTAAAACCAGATCATGATAACAAAACTAAGACCTGCCAAAGACCATTCATAGAGACAGAGATGGTTGTCTATTACGTGAGTAATTTTGAAAAGGGATATTGTGTTAATCTTGTATTCCGTGACAATCCAACTGAAGAGATGAAAAATATTCACATAAACCAGCTCACCAAGCTTCAGGATAGACTAACCCAAGAATCAAGTCAAGTTTATGTTGAAATTATATATGGAGATGAGAATGAATAAAAAAAAGTGTTTTAAAATTTAAATCATAGTTTTTATTTCTAAAGTAACATTTTTTAAAAGCATTGAAATAATAAACCAAAAAAATATAAAATGAAGTAAAAAAAACTTTTAATAGGAAAATGACTTTATTTTTTTTACATTCTGAGCAGAAAAGCCAAAAGCTCACTGATGTAATGATTTGTAAGCTTTGCTAGTAAAATTATGGAGCTAGATCATTCTCATCATTCAAAGCCATTTAAGGCAAAACTGTAAGTACAGTAAAGACGTCATGACTAAAGATGGTCTCAGGGGATTTTCTAAGTGTGTAGATCCCGGCCAGTACAATGGCATTCAACATCAGGTTTTCAACACTACCAATTTCTTCAAGAACACTATCAGTGAAGACCTGGACCCCATCTAGTAACATACGTATAGAATCCAATCCGTAAGCAATTTCAGTCCGGTCCCAAGTATTTCCTATTTTTGGATCATGGCAATCCCCATAACTACAAGCATATAAAATTTGCCATTTCAAAGCTGGGCTTTGGTTGAAACAAAAAAAAGTACAAATCTCTTTATTGCTGCTTCATTGCTATACCGGGTATCAACAAATCTTACTTGGTTCATGCTCTCATAAGGCTTAGACCAAGCACATGAAACTCCATAGATTATAAACCTGGCATTATTAACATTTTGTCCAGTCATCCCATGAAATGTAGTCAAACATCCATATTCATGAAAGATAAAACTGAGAGCATGATTGTTGTGGACAGGTATCTGAGAGTTGTTGAAAGAATTCACCCATTTTACTGTGCTTTCAAATGGGTTTTTTTGTGTGACCATTAGAATAAAACTATTGATATTTCCACCAGGGGTATAGCCTTGATAGGGAGGAACCATTTTTTTCCCGTTTTCTTTTCTGTCTTGGTGCCAAGCGGATACCTCCAATTTTGGATTTTTCAGGTATTCATCAAACTTTACCACTTTGTTTGAGAGGATTGCTTTTTTCATTGACTCCATAGCAGTTTTATTGAAAAGAGCAGATGGGTATACAGGGTAGGTAGCTGGTTGCACTTTGTCCTCCGGCCATACAAACTTCTATCCCTTTTTTGAGCTTTCAATAGCATTTGCTGAAAAAAAATCAGTAGCAATCTAAGAAAAAAAACTTACCAGTAATTTCAGTGGCTAATCTACTAGCAAGAGGTTCTTGGCCTTGTACATTGTTTTTCCCGCCAATCATATTAGCAGGATCCAAAATTCTCTCCGCAATAGGTGGTTTAAGTTCCAGCACCTTATGCCTTCAATTGTCCACTTTTTGCTTCTTCCTTTTGGGTTGTATCACTGTTGTTGAACCACTTTCTTCTTTATTGCTAGTGTTCTCCTCATCATTACCTGTACCAGGATCTATGGGGTCATTGGTTTGTTCATTTTCCTTCTCCTTATCATTAGAAGCACCCCCCTCTTCCGCAATAGGTTCTGGTTCAGGACTTGAGGACACTTCCAGTCCTGTTAGATCAATAAACTCTTTCCCTCCTTGGATTGTAACAAGAGATGTTGTATCACTCCCCTTGACAATCAAGTCATCATTGAAAACTTCCACAAAGTCTAGTAGGGGTAATCAAGCCTTTTTCCTCTTGACTGGGTCAAGTTTGATATAACTTTTCCAGTTTGTTTTAGACACTTCATTGTCTTTGTTTTTTTTTCTTCAATGATTTTTATAAGACCCTCAAGCTTGTCTTTACTGGCTTTCAAGTCAAGCAATACCTTATGGTACTTTTCATAAGCGTCTCCAACTGATTTAGCCATTTTGTGATTTAATTAAAATTATTTTAATGTAAATCTTATATATCAATTTATTTTGATAAAGTCATTTGAAACTTTAAAAAATCAATCTCTCTGTTAAAGTATAATTGATCAGTTTAGTATCATGTTTATTACAATGTGATCATTTTATAGTAATATATTTTTTAGAGAACATTAACATCAATTCACTCATAAATCAATTCTGTTAAAAGTATAAATGGAGTTTAGATAGAGAGTCGGCAATATCTGAGTATAACATTCCTATAGAAAACTGTAGTAGAATCCAAGACTATGGAAGGTTCTTCCCCTTGTTAACAAGTATCAAATGTTATTTCATCAGACTTTATATGGTCTTCCTCAAACCATAACTCCCAAACTATGATCATGGTCCTTAAATCTGTCTTTTCCTTATTTATGCCCAATATGGGTTGTAACTCATTTATTCTCTTATTCTTTTTACACTGCTCACTTTTCTTACAAACCCTATCTCAATTAAATTAACTAACCATGATTTGATTGTCCTTTTCTATAGTTGTAAAATAACAATTACCTTTTTATTCTAGAATAAACTAAGTGATTTTAACCAAATCTTTATATATATATTTCTCTTCTTGAACAAATATCTTTCCTTACATCAAAGCTGCCTTATTCATCTACCCCAAGAAACAGCATTCTAATTAGGAATAACAGGTACAACCTTTTTAATTACTGCATAAACCCAAATCTAAAA
>CAOJZF010000073.1:0-21779 GCA_948465475.1 Thalpophila matura
CCCCAAAAGTACATTCAGAACCAATTATGGGTCCTTTAAAAGTCTCATAATAGATTTTGGCATGACAGATGCACCCTTCACTTTTGCCACCATGATGAATTTAATATTCCAAGATAAACTGGGCAAGACAGTAGCAATCTATCTCAATGATATCATTGTATTCAGAAAAACCAAAGAAAAACACATGGTGGACCTCAAAAGAACCCTAAACACCCTACAATACAATAACTTATATGCTAAGCCAAGCAAATGTGAGTTCTTCAAATCTTCTCTAACCTTCCTAGGACACAAAATCAGTGGTCAGGGCGAATTGGCTGACCCAGAAAGTTCAGAGCAGTCACAAACTTACCCCAAACAGTAGACATTAAGCAACTTTGCTTGTTCTTAGGGCTTGTAATATGTCAGGAGATTAATTTCACACTTTTTGGAACTCACCTCACCACTCTTAAACCTCCTAAAGTCCGGCAACTCCTTCATCTGGACACTGGAATGAAAGCAATTGTTTATTAAACTCAAGGAAGGACTAACAACCTCTCCATTACTCCAGTATCCAGACCCAGAGAAAGAATACCAACTCAAGACAGACACATCTGACAAAGCAATTGGGGCTGTACTCAGAATTAAAACCTCAGATGGATTCAAACCTATAGCATACAAATCCCAAGTCCTCAACAGCAATTAACAGAATTAGTTCATACACAATAAAGAACTGTATGTCATTGTTCACGCTTTAAAGAAATGGAGATGTTACATGGAAGGGGTAATGAAAATTTGAGTACTAACCAATAATAAGTCCCTCAAGTTCTTTAAGACTTAATTAAAACTCATTCAATAACAGACCCTTTAAATGGAAACCTTAGGCAGCTACAACATTACGTTGACATAAAAGTCTGGCTGGGAACTAATCTAAGACAATGCACTATCAATAATCACATCCAGAACGCCCAGTCCAATGGAGAACTTGAACCTGACTGGCCAATGTTGTACATCCATTGTGACAAGGGTGCCTACCCGTCCAACATCTCAAATAAAACCCTGAAAAAATTGGTAAAATTGGAATCTGATTTTAAGTAGATAATGGAAATGTGGTCTTTTTAAACAGTGACAATAAATGGATCCCATTCATCCTGTTATCACAAAGGATTGAAATTATTCTCTGCTATCATTGGGATATGGGCCACATCAGATCAAAGAACCTACTCATGTTCTTGAAGAACTGCATATGGTGGCCCAACATGAACCAAGATGTTGAGGAAACCCTAGGTCAATACAAGACCTGCAGAAGATTTAAAAGAGCAAAAGCTCATTTAAAATGCGTAATCCCTCATGAAGATAGAGTCCCCTTCAAGCAGTGGGCTATTGATGTTGTAGGCCCAATGCCTGGAAATAACAGTCAGCGTAAGTACATCATTACAGCTTTAGATTTCTGTACCAGATGGTCAGTAGCTTGTGCAGTACAATCTCACAACAGTAAGACCATCAAACGTTTTATTGGAACAAAAATCTTGTCTAAATTTGGTGTACCGCTACATATAATGACTAACAATGGCAAAGAGTTTGTGTCCAAAGAGACCAAATTCTACTAATACAGTAAGTAAATTAAACATCTTCCTTCAACTCCTTACTATAATCAGAGCAACAGAAGAGTTGAAAGACTAAATGGTGCCCTCCTAAATATCCTTAAAACATTAAGCACCACAGATTTTAGGACATGGCCCAAACACCTGCCAACCACCTTGATGGTGATACGCTTGTGGGTCAATTGGGACATTAACTTCTCCCCCTTTGAAATAGTCTATGGATACAAACCGGAGACCGTCAAAGCGGCAAAAGGATTAAAGCTAATTGAACCCTGAATTTTACCAAAAAAAGACTAAATTACCCTGTAACTTCAAGAGATTCAACAAAAGGCGGCCAAACAGGCAAACAAAAGAATGCAAGAACAGGCAATCAAAAGTACTACAAGTTTTGAAATTAGACACAAAGTCTGGGCCCTCAATCCAGACACATCAAAACTTCAACTAGAAAAGATTGGCCCCTACACTGTCATACAAGCTAACATGGCCAGCAACACATACGCTTTACAAGACTTTAAGGGCAAACAACATAAGTTGCATTTAGACTTGTTAAGAATCTGTAGATTGTGCAGAAAACAACGCAAAGCAAAGGACCCAATCACTTTCAAAATGCCATAACAGTACAAAGCTCAAAAGACTGATCCCATACCTCAAAAAGCTTAATTTATAAGAGAAACTTTTTTGGGAGGGGTGTGTTGTATTCCACAACCAACAACTGTCATTCAAACAATCCAACCCAATATCAACTTAATCTTCAATTGGAAACCTCCAACAAGACGGATCCAGCATTCATGATCCTTATTCCACTTTAGGCTTTGAACCTAGTCCAAGACCCAATTGTTCTAATAAAAGGGACTGGTAAGAGAAGAAGGACATCTTTTATTTTAGAAAGACAATAAAGTATTATCTTTCTGTAACATATTTTAGTTATAACATATAATTCCCTTCAAGACCATTTACAGCAATTCCTTATTTTTCCCCAACTTCTTGTTACTTTGGACTAGTAATGCAACAATAGTATTAGATTGTTGATTCAAAAAAAGATACCTCATAAAAAGCTCATCTGGGGTTTATATAATTTTCAAAGTCATCACTTTAGTTGAGATTTAAAATTTAAATCTAAATAGTTAGATTTAAGAATGATTATAAATTTAAACTTAGTTAAATCAAGAGATCAAAATTATAACTCAGTTCAATCAATTTGATGCTTACCTTATCTCAATTGATTGGGAATCAGTCTGACATTGTGAGGTCAATGACTTTAATTAGACATGGGGATTGGGGATTGAGCTTGATGGCAATAAGCAATTGATTGACTTAAGATCAAGTACATCTACAGGGTCTTCTACTGGGCGGGGCATTGGGAGGTTCTTAACAGGCTCATTGCTGGCAATTGGGATTGGAGTGATCTTAATTGCTTTTTACAAAATAACATTTATTCATCCACATATTAATATGGTCACCAAGATTTCAAGGACAGAGATAAGCAAGAATTAGCTTCTTATGGTCCAAATATTTGCTTACATTAGTGGTTAGTGTTTAAGGTTAGGTTTAGGGTTAGGGTTAGGGAGAGTTAGGGAGGTTGGGTTGTTACAAGTACATTTTCAATGGCTTAAACAGGTATGATGATTTGATCTTAATATATAACTTGTAAAAAACATGGACCTGAGATAAAAGGTTTTATTTGAAGAACAGAGCTTAATTATTGCGCTTATAAATTCAAAAAAAGATATCCTCATCAGAAGCTCATCAGGGGGTGTATATAGTCTTTAGGGATCCACTTATTCACTAGTTGCTTTCAATTAAAATTGAGTTTATTGAATAAAAGAATGATTATATCAAAACTTGTTTAGATTGTAAGATTAAAAATCAAACTTAATCAAATCAATTTGATACTTACCTATGACTAGATTGAGACTTTTCAGTCATTAGATGTTAGATCAATGACTTCCAATTGACACAGGTATCAAGATTAGATTGGGAAGGGTTCTTCAGGTTGGACAGGTCTGTCATATTGGGGTTTTTTCTGTCTTGGATTGGGATTGTTGGGGGGTTCTTCAGGTGGCCCGTTAGCATCAATCTGTTGTTTGTTGATTGATTTAAATTTAAGGGGATTTTTAACCACTTATTAATGTGATCTCCAATATTACTGGGTCATTAGAATGCAATGATTGGTTGTTGATGATCCAGATAATCACTTAAATTAAGGGTTTGGGTTAAGGATTTCCCTAGGTCAAGGATCCTTAGATAAGGATGGTACATGGCCTTAAGCACTAGAGGGGCCTTGTTCTTAAATCATGGGACAGATGGTTCAAGAAGTTTATTCCATTCATAATATTAACTTGATGGATGGCGAATTTGATAAAGTTGGGAGGATAACCACTTGCACAGAGGCAACTGGCAAACATACTTCTTATTTAAAGATAATCAAATTTGCTAGATGAGTTCCTTATGTAACAAACTAACTTGGTCTTGATCCAAGATTCCATTACATGCCAGGAGTGACATGACTTATAAGGGATTTACAAGCATCTGTCAAAAACCTTTTGGTGAACTTTTAAGGTTACTTTTTTGGTCACTTTCAAGGTCTCTCTGTTGTTAGTTATCTTGGCATCAAAAAAGTCAATTTCTTGTGTGGTAAAGCTTTCTCTTCTACCATGATCCTAGCTGACAACTAGATTCCAGTAAGCCTTTTTGACAAGGTATTGGAAAATTTGTCTGGCAATATAGAAAGTTGGGCAAAATCATAAAGAAGTCATCAATGTATTGACAGTAGTATATTGGGCGGTAGTCCTTTCTGATTGCACCACATGTTTCATTAGCAAAAAGCTTATGATTAAAAGCCTTATGTTTGAGCGCCTGGAGATATATAATGATAAAGGAGGGGGAACAGGGAACTCTCATAGCTTGCCTGCTTTTTGTTGATAGAGTTTACCATCAATAAAAACATGTTGTGTGTCATGATGTATCTGCAAGCTAGTGCAGTTGTGCTGACTAAATTCCCATCTATATTTAGGTTTTTTCTGAGATATTCATCAACAGCTTTGATACTATTAATTGGAATATTCATATATAATGAGGATACATCTCCTGTTAACAACATGAATGGTTTGTTAATCTCTATTTTATCCAGCTTGTAGATGAACGTTTTTGAGTCTTTCAGGATAAAGTTAGGGACCACACTCGACTTGATTGCTCATTTTAGATGAAAACCAACGGATTTAGACAAGTAAGTTAAAATATAGGAGTGTGATGGCACTAGAGGCCTTCCTAAGATTGGTTTTTTGAGTATCTTGGGAAAATATAGAACTGAGGGAATGACCATTTGTTCTCATATAAGAGTATTTTTCTTGGGTGGTGCTTCCAAGGACAACTTAAAGTGTGAATATCTTGAAGCAAGAACTTACAGTCTATTGGTGGCAAGCACTCTAAGAGTAGCTACGTGCTGCAGCACCCCCCGCAAGTGCTGGTATTCCCATTCTGCCATCCACGCATTGTCACCTGCCATGTAATTAATTATTTTGTCCCCTTTTTCTTCAGTTAATGAGGCTACATATATCTGCATCCACTTGGATCCGGCCTCCAAGTGACCCTATGGGAGATTCCGTCAGGCCTCTATTGTTGATTCTATTAATAGGGACTGACTGCTGTCTTTCCTGAGGGGATGGTGCACTCCTAGGTCAGTATGGCTTGCTAGCAGGCATTCCTATATAACATATATATATAAAATAAGTACCTGAATAAAAACGGCATTAATAACAAGGGAGACACGGGATATAAACTGACGGCGTCAGTAAATAGCCTATTTGGACAAGTGGTTTATGGGTGTTAACAGATAGCGTTAACAAGATATTAATTGGAAACAGGGGGTTGTTTATAGTTGGAACAATGATATTCAAGTGAATGACTAACGCTAATAACTATATCTATTGTATGTATGCTAATATTGATGGTAACTAGTTTTATACTAATATAATACTGGTCTAATATTTATCTACTTATTTGATCCTAAAGTAAACTTATCTACAACAAACAATTCCACTTTGGGTAATATTTGTTAGACGGCGTTTATTTATTAAGTATTCAAAAAAGTAACCTTTCTCCTTACAAATTTTGACACTTCATTCTGGAAGTGTTCCAGTGTCTGACACAATTGACTGGCTGACGCAATGGAGAGTAATTGACACTCTCAATCAGTTAATTGTCCAATCCGTTCCAGTCCGCTAGCAAGGCCATTTATTAATCAAGACTTAATCACGAGGTATAGACACCAATTTCCCACACTTCCCTCCTCTAGGCTTGATATATAAACAAGCATTCTGGTCGTAGGGGATTAATCAATTCAACAAATTTTATTTTTTTTAAAGAAAATGTCTGAGAGAAAAAGTAGCAACAATAAGAACAGAAAGGAGGACCAGGGATAGCAATCAACCAACAATGAGGAAACGGAGCGTAGACTTCCTCAAAGCGTTGACAAGGTAGGGAACTACCTTCTGGAACTGAGTAGTCAACAGCTAGAGCTTGCACAGGAGAGTCTGCATATGGGTCTTATCTTGAAGGAAGTGATCCTAACGCTAGCTCCTAGGTCTATTCCCAACCTGGTTTTGAGTTGCATTAACAATTCTAAGGATTAAGTGGATGTAACGGTGACTAGGGGTTCTAAAGACAAGGACACTGACGCCAGCAAGGGCTCCAGTAGTAAGCTCAACGTGAGCTTTTCCAACACTCTGGAAGAGGGGAACCCGGTCACGGATACGGAGGAAGAGGAAGAGGAAGAGGAGGAGGAGGAGGTATTCAACACTTAGATACTAGAGAGTTCTGGGCCTCATACTCCTGAAGTTGTTATCAACTTAGACAAATTCCAACCCTATCTTCCTCAAACGCCGGGGTTTGGACTACAAGTGGACGGCCACGGTGCCATGTGTTACGTGCTGGCGAAGACTTTTTTGATTAAAACTGCACTTGGTTTGAAGTCTTGTTCCACCATGAACCCTGGGGGGTTCCTATACACCAAATTTATGCACAATGGGGTCTTGACCAGCTACACTCTATCTGTACCTGTGTCCTTTGATGGCCAAGAGGTGGCTAATACCTTGGAAACAGCAGTATGACACCGCTTCCGCCATTTGGAGTATAAATTTGAGGAACGTCACCAGCAAAAGCTTTGGAAATGCGTGTCTGTCTGGTAAGACACACACAACATCAACTTGGGGGGCAGTCCTAATCTTGACCACCTAACAAAATGCAACTACAATCAAAAGCTCTGTACACTCTACACCCAGGTCTGTTGTGCATATCATGTTGGACAATTTGACAAGGCTAAGAGTTATGCATTCCTTCTTGGGGTGGTGCATTTGCGGCCACCAGGGGCAAGACCTGAAGATATGAAGGAACATCTAAAGCAGTACATAAATAATGTGGAGGAGTGTAAGGGAACCATTGTTTCCGTTCCTGAGGTCTACAACTTGCCCAAGGATCTACTGGACAACTGTACCAACATGGTGATTGCCTATGGGATCTCCACTAGTCATAACCGCATTTGCCATTTCAATCCTAGGGTCCCAACATACCCCTTCAGTGTTCCAGGGGTAGATAGCTACAAAGTGGATCCCAGTTGGGCTGAACTGATCTACTGCGTAGGGAAGGTCTGTATGGCAATGGAGACCAAGCATGACCTGGACTTCTCCATGCACGGCTTCAAGTTCAAGGCCGTCTGAAGTGATCAGCCTCTGGAGTTCCTGCCCAATCATACCAAGAAATGCCAGTTACGCCAACTGCTCAAGAAACCCGCTCCTGCTACCAACATCAAGAAACCTCAAAAGAAATAACTCCTACTCTTATTAAACTTAGTTTTTAGATACCTTTTTACTGTCTTTTTCTTTTGTTTATTTTTGGTATACTCTCTATATATTTTTTATTTCTTGTTTATCTTTTTTGGTTATTTTTTTGGCTTTTTCTTATGTTTTTTGTAGAATTATAATTGAAGTCATTAACCTCAAGGACATAAGTCCTCTGGATTCTATGGTGGTCCTTGACTCTTTTACACTTTTAGCTATCTTGAACCGCTTATAGCTATCTTATAACGCTTAGAACTATCTTATAACGCTTAGAGCTATCTTAGAATGCTTAGAGCTATCTTATAATGCTTTGAGCTATCTTATTACACTTAGAGCTATCTTTTAAATTGTATTTTTATTTTAACAACCCTGGGGTCCTGCTCAAATTCATAACAACAGGGGGGGTCTAATTACCTAGTTGGTATGTACCGGTTGCATGTGATTAGCATGAATACGGTTTAAAAGGTGCCCAGCCTCATCCTTAAGGAGATAGGAATTGTAACCTGTCTTATCAATTATGGTAACAGGGCCAGACCACATCATAGATAACTTATGGCGTCTACTAGCACCACGGTTCACATAGAAATATACTTGGTCACTGTTTTTATAATTCAGTAGCTCCTTCTGTTTCTCGTTATCCTTGGAGTGACAGTTGGTAACATTGAACGCCAAATTCTCATAGGCGGTTGTCTGAATTTTTATTAGAGTTTTTGTGAGCTTGAGCACATAGTCCACCGGTTTATTAGGGGGTTCATTAATCAACAACAGATACATGAGAGAAGGAGTGGCTGGTTCCCTGCCATATACCATTTTAAACGGGGAGAACCCAGTTACGCAATGATAGGAGATGTTATAGGCAAACACGGCTATAGGGACTAGTGTGTCCCAATCCTTACCTGTTTCTTCCACAAATTTCCTAATAATCTTTGTTAGCGTTCCATTTACCCGCTCAACTGTCCCATTAGCTTGGGGGTGATAGGGAGTGGTGAGATGAGTCCTAATCCCCATCAGGTTTAGTAACGCAGGTAAATATCTAGCTGTAAAGTTGGTTCCATTGTCAGTTAGAAAATGTTAGGGGCAACTATGCTTAAAAACAACGTGATTGAGCAAGAAACAGGCTATAGCTTTGGTTGACACAGAAGGTACTGGTGCAGCTTCTACCCATTTTGTGAACTCATCCACCGCTACCAATAAGAACTTACAACCTTGAGTGCCTTCTTGGAAAGGGCCCACCACATCTACTGCTACGGTATACCAGGCAAAGTTTGGCATGATAAGCTTGTACTTGGCGTCTCTAGGTAACGGTCATTTCTTCTTAGACTCAATGCAACATTTAATAAAGTCCAAGATATCTACAAACATACTATCCCAAAAGTACCATTCTGCTAGATACTCAAACACTTTTTTGGGGTTACCATGCCCGGTTAAGTGATGAGCATCCAAGATCTGCTTGGTATGTTCTGATGGTTTAATAAAAGGCACAAGCTTACCTCTAAATTTTTTGCATAAAATACCGTTACTTTTGATAACTCCTTTGGATATCTTTTTTAACTCTTCTCTTACCTCTGGCGTCTCATCTTTCCACTTACCTGGTTTCAGGATGAGATTGTATAGCCAATCAACCTCTGGGGCCACTAATGCTATAGTGGGGAGTCTTGAAAGACAATTAGCATTCTGGTGTAAAGCACCCGGTCGATGGAGGATCTCAAAATGGTATGCTTGGAGAGCTAACGGCCACCTTGCCAACCATCCTTCTGGCTCCTTGAGTGTCTGTAACCACTTCAGTGAGGAGTGGTTGGTCACTACCGTGAACTTCACACCATGAACATAGACCCTGAATTGTTTCACTGCGTGTATCACAGCAAGACATTCCCTTTCTTTCACCAAGTAATTTTGCTCATGTTTGTTAAGGACTTGAGAAACATACGCTACAGGATGTTTGTGATTGTCTAGACCAATCTGGGAAAGAACAGCACTACAGCTGTCAAGGAAGCATCCGTTTGTACAATGAACTCTTTATCAAAGTTGGGGTATGCTAGTACAGGGGCAGAGGAAAGTGCCTTACGCATCACATCAAAGGAATTTTGTTGGGCTTCCCCCCAAACAAAAGGCACCTTTCCTCTTAAAAGTCCTGTGAGGGGCTCCGCTGTAGAAGCAAAGTCTGGGATGAACCGTCAATAGTAAACCAACATACCAAGGAAGCACTGTATATCCCGCATATTTTCTGGCCATTTCATCTTCTCAATAGTGTCTACCTCTACTTGTACAGGTCTTATGCCGTCTCAAGAGATGTGAAAACCTAAAAATTCAAGGTTGTCTTTGAAAAAATGACACTTCCTGGCTTTCAGTTTGAGACTGGCATTTCTCAACCAAATGAAAACTTCTTCCAAGTGCTTAAGGTGATCCTTGAACGTTTTTGAAAAAACATTGATATTGTCCAAGTAGATTAAAATACACGAGAGCTTGAGATCACTCATTACAGTGTCTATACAGTGTTGGAAGGTGGCCAGAGCGTTAGTCAACCCTTGGGGCATCCTAGTTGGTTGGAACAATCCAGCCTGGGTGACAATTGCACACTTCTCCTGTTCCGCCTCCGGGAGGTCAATCTGCCAGTAACCACTGGTTAAATCCATAGCCAAAAAGAACTGAGAGCTGCCCAAACGGTCAATAGTGTCATCAATACAAGGTAGAGGATACAAATCCCTCTTAGTGACATTGTTAAGAGACCTGTAGTTGATGACAACACAATTGCTGCCATCTTTTTTCTTGACAATGAGCAACGGAGATGCCTAAGGACTGTGGGAACAAACAAGGAGTCCAGCCTCCAACAATTTTTTAACTTCCTGGTTAACAATCTCTTCTGACGCTTGGCTCCTTCTTATAGCCCTTGATTTTATAGGCAGATTGTTACCTGTGTCAATATAATGGGAAACACCCTTGGCCATACCTAAGTCTGTGTCTGTCTGAGAAAATACATCATCATATGTCTCAAATAATGTTTGAAGGTCGTGACGTTCCTGTGGAGAGTAGTGCTCAAAATCCTTCATGTCAATGGCAAGGTGGATCTTCTGTAGAGGCGTCATAACAGGTAAACCTAGATCTTCAAGTTCCCCAAAAGGAACCACATCCCAAATATTCTCTACCCCAAAAATTTTAACAAAACCTACTATTTGACCAACATCCACAGTGATTTGTTTATTATTTAAATTGGAACATAAAACTTGTATATCATTAAGACCATTAGTGATCAAACCAGGCGCACAATGAGGTTCTACTCAAGAGATATCCTCAGTGCTAAACAATTCACTATAGGTGTCCGAGGGGAACTCAAGTGTGAGTCCCGTTTCAACTAAACATTGTTCACCTGGGGGGATTACCGTCTGGACTGACGCTTTAACGGGGATACCCACTGACGCCAAAACTGATAATGGCGGTTCCGGAGTATTTCCTTTGGTGAGGCAGCATATAGGATAAACGCCAGAGCTGAAATGTACCCCTACCCAATGTATATTACTTGCCAGTTTGGGGATCTGCTGTTTAGTGTAAAACATGGGTATTTTCTCGTCATTAAAATGAAAAATATTAAATTCAAAGTCTAACTTACACTTCCAGTCTTTTAAAAAACTGGTACCAATCAGCATATCATAGCTATTGTTTGGGAGTACAATGGTAGACGTTTGGACAATAAGCTTACCTATCTTGAGTGACAAAGTACTATGCACTCCCAATGCTTGAGTTACGTTCAACCCAGCGGAACCATATGACTGATTATAATCTACATCAGGCGCTAGCTTCATACTTCTCATGAGTTTTGAGGAGACAATGTTTTCAGGGGCACCTGTATCCAAGATAGCAATGATCTTTTTCTTGTTAACAGTAAGGTAAACATAGGTATAGTCACAATTGCCAGAATTAAGTTTATTATGGGCCACTAGGACCTTATCTGTGCTGGCCACAGAGTTCCTTACTACCTTGTTCAATGCAGCGTGGACCTCTGGGGAGATCTTTGCTATATCCTCTATGGATAGCCTTACCTTTAAATTGCTGTGGGGAGTTAACATTTTTGAGATTAAGGTGAGAATATCATCCATATTATTGGAATCAATCTCTAGATCCTGTAGAACATCAGCATATGGTCAGCTGACAATGTCCGTAGCTTCTTGAGTCGAGATAGCCTCCAATTGGGCACGGCGTCAAGTAACAGGTAACGCTTGGCTTGCATGGAAGATGTAGTTAAGCGGGTCCAAATCATCTGCTTCAGGACTTTCAGTTAGTTGATCAGCAGTTTCATATGACAATATCTTGCTGGGGTTGGGTTTAGGGTCCGGGGGTGGTGTTATAGGGTCTTTGTGGGGTTCAGTGTTGGGAAGAGGGGGAGGGTTAGCAGCTGGCATTGACACTTTCTTGCAGCTGCTTAGTAGTTTTTTGACTCCTCAAGGTCCTCTTTGTCATTATAAGGTATTTCCTCATAGATAACTGATTCCGTCTCTAAGTGATTGACGCTAGGTTGCCTGAAGTTCTGGCGCCTAGGCTTGGTAAAATCCCTTCAATAGTGCCCCATCTCCTGACAGTTGTAACACCTAAAAGAGCTAATATTGAACCGTCTACCACCATGCTCCTTTTCATCCCGGTCAATGGCATAAACCTTTTTGTTATTGAAATTGGAGTTGTAGCGAGACTTAACAGGAGGTGGTTTAAAGAAGGGAGACTGATTCTTGATAACATCTACCACTTCTCTTAAGTTCCTTGCCTGTCCAATAGTACCAGCACAAATCTGCGCTAATAGATTTTCATGAGAAATGGCATGTCTCATAGCGTTCTTAATGTTAGCGAGTCCAAGATCACCTTCAAACAATAACATCTGAGCCAATTCATAAAACCTATTTGCAAAATCATAGAGTGACTCACCAGGTCTAACGCTGATGCTACCAAACTCAGCATGCAACCTGAAAACCTCTTGTAGATCACAAAACTCCTCTAAAAACTTACCCTTTATGTGTTCATAATCCCAACTACCTCTAAAAACACCCTTCATACAATTTTTAACGTCCTTATGAAACGCTTGGATCAGATGACTACCTTTATCTTCTCTGTATGTTCCTCCATTAAACTCTCAAAATATTTAATAAAATCCTAGCGTCATCACCCATTTCAAACGTTTTAATATTAACCTTTGGGTTTGTAAGTTTCCCACTATCGTTGTCATTATATTTGAAGTTATTGTTTGTAGTGGGACGGCAAGGGGTAGGACGTTGCTCTGGAAAGCTGTATCCGTCATCACTTCCACCATCACCTCCATCACTAGGGTACTCATCTCCATTGCCTTTAAAAGGGTCTCTTATGTCCCTGTAGTTGTCCTTTCTATCTCAATTACCATTTCCACCACTCTTATAGTTGTCACGCTCTGTAGGGAACAAGACATTCTGGGGAGTGGGAAGGGGAAGCTTACCTTTATAACCGTAATTTTTGTTAGGGGTTGACTGATGGTCTTTCATAGCCTTGTTCCTATGACAGTAGAACTCATTTGCCTGCTGAGCAGTGGCACCCGCTAGAGGGTAAACCGGCCATTGCTGAGCATGAGAAGGCCCTGCTTGGTCAAAGGGAAGGGCACCACTAGGGGTCCTGACTTCTGGCTTCTGCTCCATGTTCTACGCTAACCCTTTGTTCTTCATGTGGATGTCTAGGTCATCCTCCCTGGGTTTTATCTGTGTATCATTTTTGTCTCAGTTTTTGCTACTGTAGCGGTTGCCGTCAGTACTGAGTTAATAGCTGCGGGAGTGTTTGACCTAAGGTTAGTTGCAAGGGGAGCAGGAGTATATCTAGAGGGGAGGGGAAGGGGCGGCCGCCTAGCAGGCTTATTTAAAGTGCTAGCGGGTACAAGAACCAACTGGCGTTTGTCAATCTGACGCTTCAGTGACTTGCTTACCTTCTTCTCAATGATTTCTATTGATCTACCCTGCCAATCAAACCATTCCTTATTAAGCTTACCCCTCATTTCTTGTTGGAAAGAGTTAAGTGAACCTTGATCACATGAGTTGTTTTTTAACTCCATGACTTTTGTTGCCAAGTTAAAAGTACAATCTGCCAAAGATTTTATTGCGTTTAACTGGGCCAAGATCCCCTTAGATAGTTGTTCTATACCTTGAGTGCAATGTTGAGTATCTTTCTTGTCTTCCTCCAACCGTTGTGCCATTTCTGTAATGTTTTATCACAGCGGACTAGCCTGCAAGTGTGACTGGTACTCAATATCTCTAAATACCTGGTGGTATCCTGAAAATGTTTCACCCAATTGTTAGTGAACCCGGCGTCCACCATCTGTCTCTTGACATCTGTGCTTATTTGTGTTTCTACTTCATTCAAGCTAGCATGTAACTCCTCTCTCAAGGTCCATAATTCTTGAGCATGAAAAGATGAGTGACGGTTAAGGTCCTCTGAAGTTTGGACGCTATGCTCTATAAGGCCGTCAAGAGTCTCATTATTATCACCCAAAAACTCTTGTTGAGAGTCCAAGGTGGCTTGAGCCGTTGCCGCCCAACGTTGAGATTGTTGGAGAACAGGATGAGCATAGTCTGCTACATACTTACATATCTCCAGAGACAAATCTAACGCGGCTCTTACCTGGTCACTATTACAAGTATCATAATTTATATAACTTTAATTTAGTGTGCTATTGAACGCGGTCTGGGCAAGTTATCATCCTGGGGTCAGGGACATCCCTGTCCAACACTCTACCTGTATGTATGTTGTCCACCACCATAAGGATATCCTCCTCAGATTTCTTCTAGGGCTAGGATGACTTACAGTTGGGACCCTGAAAGTGAATTCAGGCACTGGACGCTGTCTGTTATTTTGGCATTAGCAATATTGTTCCACAAGATCTGGAGGGTTGTCAACTCCATCTGAGAGTTGGGGAGTCCCATAGATGCGAGCTGGAAAATTATCTTGCTCTTTGTTTGCCCATTCCCAAGATATGTTGTTTATATCCTCAGTGGTGGGTTCACGCGCACGTACAGCTGCCAAATGCTGTGCATGGCGCTCAAAGTCTTCTTCTGGATTGGGCCCCCAATATTCTGACCTGCAATACCCTTCTTCAGGACTCTCTTGACTTCTCAAGAACCCGGAAGCGTTTGGTTCCACCGGGGGGACTGGTACTGGCAATCATTATATTGAACCTCTGAATAGTTCTCATCATGATTGTATCCTGAGGCCACTAAGTAAGAGGGGTCATAGCGTTGGCTATCCTTATGAACAAAGTGAGTCTCTTCTTCAGAGCTAGCAGTAGTTAAGTCTACAGTGCTAATGTCCGGATCACTACTGGGGAGCGAGGATTGATCATACACACCAAGTTCATGTAGGTGAGTAGTTGAATCCAAATACCCCAAGGCAACAGGCTCTATGCCTAATTGGCTTGCCATAACTCTAGGGTTCCCAGCCATGAGCGCCAGTATGGGAGATTCTGTCAGGCCTCTATTGTTGATTCTATTAATAGGGACTGACTGCTGTCTTCCCTGAGGGGATGGTGCACTCCTAGGTTGGTATGGCTTGCTAGCAGGCATTCTGTGGGGAGCTCCTCTAACACCTCATAGACCTTCTTAATGGCTTCTTCCACCTCTTCCTAACTTACAGTAGATAGGTACCTATACTTGTTTTTTAAGATACAATGGATTATCTCCCTCCTTCCCTCATCCATAATATCATAGATGTTTTTCACTGCTTAGTATACTGTTCTCAATTCATCTTCAAAGACATCCGCCAGGATGTCCCTAGACAGATCGTCCTCTTTCAAGACTAATCTAATACTCCTATAAGACATAATTTAAAAACTAACTAAGTTCCGTTTTACTTTTTGGTTGTATATATATAAGTATTTTATTAAGTATCTTGTTTGAAACTTTTTTTGGGATCAAGATGGCTCCTATCCTTCATTTTGCTGAGTCCTGTCTTGTACCTGGTTCTATAGGCTTGGTTGTATCTCTTTTCAGTCATTATAGCCTCATTAGATGATTCTTGGTCGTTTCATTGGCTATGCAAAATCCTTCTTCTTATGGTACTATCTTGATTACCATATTAAGGCAAATCTTCAGCTGAGTTCTCCTGGTCTTCAGGATCACTGTGGTGTCCACGTCATCATTGGGTACTTCATCTCTGTGTCTTTGGCCATGGTCAAATCTTTTGACCTCTCGATTTCCTTTTTTAGCCATTGGGTCTTCTTTCAAGGCTCTTTTCTCATTGGTCTTCTTAAGAAGCTTGGTCAATAAAATTACTTAAAGAAATAGTGAGTTTTAAAGATCATTTCCTATTATGGGACTTCCCATTGACCTTTATTTGCTACGACCTTTTCCTATGGACGTCTGAATATCATTCTTGATTGGATCAATCTTCAGATCCTCCTATCAAAACCTGTTCTAAAACTACTTCTTATGCCAACTTGTTAACAAGATTATGTGACGTCACCTGTCCTTAGAATTCTTCCTATCTTTCTATATATGGCTAGTTATAATAATATCTTACTTTTTCTTATTGAACTCTTTTTGGAAATTTATATAGTAACTTCGGAAATTCTTTGTGCTTTGCACAACTCATCTTTGTCGCTCATATTTGGCATGAGTGTTCTTCTATCTTGCTGCTTTGATTCTTCTTAGGGCATCTTAGCCTGTTACCTTAGTCGATCTTGTTTTCTGGAGCATCAAAATTCCGCTTTTATGCTCTTCTATGTTTTCTTATTATTTCATAAGCATCTCATATGCTTCAGACATCTCATATGTCTCTGGCATCTCATATGCCCCTCAGACTTAAACTCCTGCTAAATCTGCATATCAAGATTGACTTCACTTAAATCAATCCCTGAAGTATAGACAATCAGTCTATCTTTCCATCCAATTTGTTATAAGGCTGTCTATTATGACCTTAAGCCTTCTAAGCACATTGCTCTCAGTGATGGCCAGTCACCTTGAGCTTATGCCCAAACGGAATCCCTGCTATGTTTCAAGCAGATCAGAGTTCCTCATTTCAAACTCTCTTAGATGGCATATGGTTAGTACTATAGTCTCAGTGATGAGACATTAACTTCCCATCCATTTCCTTCTTGAATAAACATCTTACCTGATCTGCTTTTTTCCTTGTCTTAAAAACCTAGAACTACTATACATTCCTATATAACAATAATATAAAATAAACTCCTGAATAAAAACAGCGTGAATAATAAGGGAGACACGGGATATGAACTGACAGCATCAGTAAATAGCCTATTTGGATGAGTGGTTTATGGGTGTTAATGGATGGCGTTAACAAGATATTAATCAGAAACGGGGGGTTGTTTATAGTTGGAACAAGGGTATTCAAGTGAATGACTAACACTAATAACTATATCTATTTTATGTACGCTAATATTGATGGTAACTAGTTTTATACTAATATAATACTGGTCTAATATTTATCTACTTATTTGATCCTAAAGTAAACTTATCTACAACAAATAATTCCACTTTGGGTAATATTTGTTAGACGGCGTTTATTTATTAAGTATTCAAAAAAGTAACCTTTCTCCTTACAAATTTTGACACTTCATTCTGGAAGTATTCCAGTGTCTGACACAATTGACTGGATGACGCAATGGAGAGTAATTGACACTCTCAATCAGTTAATTGTCCAATCCGTTCCAGTCCACTAGCAAGGCCGTTTATTAATTGAGACTTAATTACGAGGTACAGACGCCAATTTCCCACAGACCCCCACATGTTTTGATGATCATTTGATTAATGGCTGCCGCCAAGATGGGGTTTTGACCAGTGTGAAACTTCCACAGGGATTCTGGCTTAATGGGATTGGTCTTTTAGTGGTCACTAGTATGAAGACTAGTACCAAAGGTTCTCTTCTGTGGGCTGTTTCTATTTCTAGCTAGTTCTAGCTGTAAGTTCCTTATGTCAGTCTTTTTAGGCTAAGACTTGACTATAATAGAATTCAGGGGTAGCTTATTGCTTATTGAATATAGAAGAGTTTATGTTTATAATTCAAGATGGAAAAGAAGTTGAGAGAAAATTGTTATTTTTAATTGTGATTATTTTGGGGGAAATAATTGGGTTTTTATGGTTGAAGGAAAGGGGAATCTAGGCTTTGAGATATTTAGTGAGGTACTGTGTTGAAGACTTAAGTCCCCTAGTCTGAATAGTACCATAATATAGTAATTATCAAAGCATCTTATCATTATCTTGAATTTAACCAGTCTTGAGTATTTTGGGTTTTAGTGTAATCTTATTGATAGTACTTATAGGAATAAGCCATCATAGGAACTTGGGTCGTCATCCTTTTGGTTTGACTGGAATAATATTTGTTGATAAGATGTAGCCTGAATTGAAGTTATAATCATCCTAGTAAATAGGTGGGAGTTCTCGTCAAAAGTTTGAATTAAAGCGTGGAGTCAGCAAGAATTGAGTTTGTCATATGTTCTTGCCAAGAATTGAACACATTGGTATTCCTTGCCAAGAGCGGGCTTGTAATTAGTAGTTGTTTAATTTGGTTGATAATAATTAGGTTCTTGCCAAGAATAGGCAATTGGCTACATTCTTGCCAAGTCCGTCATCTATAATAATTATATAGCAAAATAAGATTGGAATTAAATACCTTCTTTCAGAATGATCATTTTTATTATTAATTAATTCAATATAAAACCATGTATTATTACGCCTGAACTGATTATTATGGCAGTTGATTATTAGCCTTCACCATGTGGTTGGATCTATTAGATGGATCATATAATTGGATTATTTAATTCTTATTAGTTATTTAGAACAAAGGCTTGAATTATTGCTTATGCCTAAAATATTTTATACTATCCATTATAATCATATAGGCAGATCATATTATCTAGAAATAGGCACAAGTGTAGCTTGTGAATATTTCACATTCCCCCCACATGATTAGTCTATGGGGTAAAGATTAGTAGTATAGAGTATCTTTGGCAAGATTGTGTTAAAACTTTTAAACCTTTTAGATTCAAAGAATGAATCCATACGGTAATTCCAACACTATCAACAAATCTGTGACCTGTATCTTTGGTATCATTCAAGAGGATGAAGCCAATGATGTTGGTGAAGATTCTGCAGTTCCCTGATTTACTTTGACTCTCAGTTGTTATGTAAATACTAAAGTTCCCAGGGAAAAGTGAGGTTGTTTGGACATGGTTAGTGATGATGTCACTCACTTAATGGTGCGTGCTAGTCATTGAGCTATCTTGGACAAAGTCTGTACTGTGGCCGCTCAAGAGGTAGCATCCTGTCCAACTGGAAGGGCTGGAGCCACTGCAACTGGCTCTGAGAGGGATCTTATCTGTCCTCTAATTTCTCAGTGGTCTGCACTGGAAGATGAAATGCTCAACATAGAGCAACCTATTATCATTAATGGGGTAGAATACCCCTTCTTTTATGATGCTAGGGCACTGATGCGGGGAGTGAATCCCATTGTTCCTCTGGTTTTATGTCATAAAGACCAATGTGCAGAGTTATTGTTTCTCCTTAGTAAAGTTAACAAATTTGTTAATAATAAACTTGAGGAGAGATTAAATCTCTACATTATTGCTTGAGATCCAGAGGTAGCAACCTTGGACTATCATCAAGTGGTATTTGATGAGATGTCTTGGTTGAATCTCCCTGATGTTCCTGAGACAGATGATTATGCTGTTAGTTGGAAAGTATTTCCTTTCCTAGAAACAGTATTTTGTTTATGGGGTTTTGAACCAATTCTTCCCATTACTCCATTTTAGAAATGGGTAATGAATCTTGTCATAACAATACTAGTTGAGTGACTAATTTGACTGGTGCAGCTTACGGTTTCCTAGCGGAAGGGTATAACCAATTTGCCATGGCAACTATGTGTATCATAGGTCATGCAATCTTCCATCTGGTGAATCAACCTTATACCTTGGAAGAGCATATGCCTGGGTTGTGGCGAGCTGCAATCCATTTGATAGGTAGTACTTGGGTTCCTATGCAAGGTCCATACAAGTATGTGGAAGACTTTGCCATGGATTGTTTAATCCTTTATGGCTGTTTCTTGGTAGTCCAGAATCCATATTAACTGTCTCTCCAGGAGAATAATTTAGTTCTGCCTATAGTCTGTTTTTCTTGTCTGCCTGTTCAGGTGCGTCGCTATTGGCTTAGCGCAATAGTTGTGGTGGCTTGCTTGAGTTGCCAACTAGATAGAGATGCCTGGCTCCAAGAGGAGACTGAGGATAGGATTCCTGTAAGGGACGGTTTTGCCCCAGAGTGGATAGTCCTCCAGCAAATCAATCAGACAAAGGTGACACCTATGGCCATAAAAAATTTTTGTCATCTGGAGATGGAAGAACAGAGACAAGGGAGACAGCATTGTCAAAGGACCAAATAAAGTTTTTATTTCATTTATTCTTTCTTATTATTTCTTTTGTTGTTTTTAAACTAGTATTTGTTGGATATATTTAGCATGTACTCTGTTAACAAGTTGACCAGTAGAGACATCCTTTAGTGTATAGTTAAATTCTCTGGTCTTTTCTATAACTTCCATATGTCTGTTTCATAGGGTGGATAATTTATTAGTTCTTCCAAATCCTCTATTGTGGTAGAACATTACTTTTTCTCCTACCAAGAAGGATCCTAGGGGATGTCTAGACAGAGTAGCCTTTTCATGAGCCTTTGTTTTCCGTTATAATAGATTGGAATAGGCCTCTGTTTGTATGTTTACTAATGTAGTACATAGTTGTCTTAGGTAATTGTAATAGCTTAGTGTATTAGATTCCTGGATTAATGTGTACAGTAGTGGCGGTAAAGCTGGTTGCCGTCCATATAGTAGTTGGAAAGGAGTATGTTTAGTAGATGAGTGGTAACTTATATTGTAAGCAAAAACAGCTGATTGGAGGTGATTATTCCAATCACTGGGCTTGTCTACTACTAACTTCCTCAAAATCCTTTCTAGAGTAGCATTGACTCTTTCTACTGTACCATTGGATTCTGGATGGTTTGGGGTAGTTAATACTCCTCTAATTCCCATCAGATAGTTCAACTTAGTTAGAACTCTGCCTGTAAAGTTGGTGGCATTGTCAGTTAATAAGAACTGAGGGCATCCGTGCCTATGTATTTTTTGTTCTTGTACAAATTTGGCTACCATTCTTGCTCCTAAGTCTTTTACTGCTCAAGCTTCTACCCACTTAGTGAGGTTGTCTATGGCCACTATTATATATTTCACACCAGTAGTACTTGGTGGAAGTAGTTCTATTAGATCCATAGACACAGTGTGCCATGCAAATTTAGGTTTAACTAATTTGTAGGTAGTTGATGGTTTAAATCTGACCTCTGATTGACAAACTAAACAAGAGTTGATATATTCTGTAACATCAAAGCTGATACTTTCCCAGTAATAATCTTTCTTTATTTGTTCCATAGTCTTAAGTAAGCCTCCATGACCAGTGAGTAGCTGAGCTACTTTTATCACTTCAGGTCTGTTGGATGGTTTAACAAAGAGATACAATTTCCCATCTAACTCTTTGAACAATTGTCCTTTATCATAGGTAGTGTTTGCAGATAGTTTATCCAGGATCTGTTTAATATCTGGTAATTCATTATCCCACTCCTTAGGTTTATTAATCAGGTCATAGAGCCTATCTGCTTCTGGTATAAGAGCATGAATAGTAGGCAATCTAGATAATCCATCAGCATTCTGATGCTTTGAGCCGGCTCTATGTTCTATGGTGTAATTGTAGACTTAAAGTTTTATAGCCCATCTAGCTAATCTTCCTTCTGATTCCTTCAGGTTTTTTAACCATTAAAGATAGGAATGATCAGTGACTACTTTAAACTTAGTCCCATGTAGATATACCCTGAACTGCTGATAAGAATAGATTACTGCTAAACATTCACGTTCAGTTACAGTGTAATTTCTTTCAGCTTGATTGAGCGTTCTAGAACAGTAGGCTACTGGATGTTCCTCTCCTTGATCATTGATCTGGGATAAAACTCCACCTATAGCTGTTAAAGAGGCATCAGTTTGCACTATAAACTGTTTATCAAAATCCAGATACATTAGTATTGGAGCAGTTATTAATTTCTTATTCAATGAGTTGAAGGCTTTGGTGTATTCTTCATTCCATAGGAAATGCGAGTTTCCTTTTAGGAGATGAAAAAGGGGCCTGGCAATTTGTGCAAAATTGGGTATGAATCTTTGGTAGTAACCTATCATCCCTAAAAATACTTGGACGTCCCTTTTATTTTTGGGCTTGGCCATTTTCTTTATGGCTTCCAGCTTGCTCTCCTGTGGTTGGAGGCCCTCCTGGTTTACAATATAACCAAGGTATTCTAATTGTTTCTTAAAGAAGTGGCATTTTTTAGCCTTCAACTTC
>CAOJZF010000074.1:0-15000 GCA_948465475.1 Thalpophila matura
AAAAAACAGTTTTAGGGTTAAAACTTTACAAATTTCTACTAAACTTACCTTTGTTTCATACACCATTGGATAGGTCGCGTCGAGCCGCGTCTCCTGACACCGGTCCCGTCGTGATAGCTTCAACGTAACTTCTGAAAATAACTAAATTCATTATATTGTAAAATCTAAAAAGTTTACCTTAGCGGTGACCAAAATCATACATTTTAAGATATATCTTGAACTAAACGTCGCATTTCCAAGCGGTTTTCAGCGAAATCATCTGTTTCTAGGTTCCCCCTAACCCCTAGGTGCGTTCCAGACCGCCTAGGTGCTAAATTCAAAAAGTTTAAATTTCAATACTTACTTACGTAATTTTTCTACCAAAAATTTTTCGTTTTCAATTTTTTCCACTTACCCACTTAGTTTCTGCGGGATTCGTTCCCTTAACAAAAGTCGCATACCCTTCAGGGCTTCGACCTGGATCGCGTCCCGTGTTCCGCAAAACTTCGTGTAAAACAATAAATTAGTTTCCGTACAAAATTTCGGTACAAAAAACAGTTTTAGGGTTAAAACTTTACAAATTTCTACTAAACTTACCTTTGTTTCATACACCATTGGATAGGTCGCGTCGAGCCGCGTCTCCTGACACCGGTCCCGTCGTGATAGCTTCAACGTAACTTCTGAAAATAACTAAATTCATTATATTGTAAAATCTAAAAAGTTTACCTTAGCGGTGACCAAAATCATACATTTTAAGATATATCTTGAACTAAACGTCGCATTTCCAAGCGGTTTTCAGCGAAATCATCTGTTTCTAGGTTCCCCCTAACCCCTAGGTGCGTTCCAGACCGCCTAGGTGCTAAATTCAAAAAGTTTAAATTTCAATACTTACTTACGTAATTTTTCTACCAAAAATTTTTCGTTTTCAATTTTTTCCACTTACCCACTTAGTTTCTGCGGGATTCGTTCCCTTAACAAAAGTCGCATACCCTTCAGGGCTTCGACCTGGATCGCGTCCCGTGTTCCGCAAAACTTCGTGTAAAACAATAAATTAGTTTCCGTACAAAATTTCGGTACAAAAAACAGTTTTAGGGTTAAAACTTTACAAATTTCTACTAAACTTACCTTTGTTTCATACACCATTGGATAGGTCGCGTCGAGCCGCGTCTCCTGACACCGGTCCCGTCGTGATAGCTTCAACGTAACTTCTGAAAATAACTAAATTCATTATATTGTAAAATCTAAAAAGTTTACCTTAGCGGTGACCAAAATCATACATTTTAAGATATATCTTGAACTAAACGTCGCATTTCCAAGCGGTTTTCAGCGAAATCATCTGTTTCTAGGTTCCCCCTAACCCCTAGGTGCGTTCCAGACCGCCTAGGTGCTAAATTCAAAAAGTTTAAATTTCAATACTTACTTACGTAATTTTTCTACCAAAAATTTTTCGTTTTCAATTTTTTCCACTTACCCACTTAGTTTCTGCGGGATTCGTTCCCTTAACAAAAGTCGCATACCCTTCAGGGCTTCGACCTGGATCGCGTCCCGTGTTCCGCAAAACTTCGTGTAAAACAATAAATTAGTTTCCGTACAAAATTTCGGTACAAAAAACAGTTTTAGGGTTAAAACTTTACAAATTTCTACTAAACTTACCTTTGTTTCATACACCATTGGATAGGTCGCGTCGAGCCGCGTCTCCTGACACCGGTCCCGTCGTGATAGCTTCAACGTAACTTCTGAAAATAACTAAATTCATTATATTGTAAAATCTAAAAAGTTTACCTTAGCGGTGACCAAAATCATACATTTTAAGATATATCTTGAACTAAACGTCGCATTTCCAAGCGGTTTTCAGCGAAATCATCTGTTTCTAGGTTCCCCCTAACCCCTAGGTGCGTTCCAGACCGCCTAGGTGCTAAATTCAAAAAGTTTAAATTTCAATACTTACTTACGTAATTTTTCTACCAAAAATTTTTCGTTTTCAATTTTTTCCACTTACCCACTTAGTTTCTGCGGGATTCGTTCCCTTAACAAAAGTCGCATACCCTTCAGGGCTTCGACCTGGATCGCGTCCCGTGTTCCGCAAAACTTCGTGTAAAACAATAAATTAGTTTCCGTACAAAATTTCGGTACAAAAAACAGTTTTAGGGTTAAAACTTTACAAATTTCTACTAAACTTACCTTTGTTTCATACACCATTGGATAGGTCGCGTCGAGCCGCGTCTCCTGACACCGGTCCCGTCGTGATAGCTTCAACGTAACTTCTGAAAATAACTAAATTCATTATATTGTAAAATCTAAAAAGTTTACCTTAGCGGTGACCAAAATCATACATTTTAAGATATATCTTGAACTAAACGTCGCATTTCCAAGCGGTTTTCAGCGAAATCATCTGTTTCTAGGTTCCCCCTAACCCCTAGGTGCGTTCCAGACCGCCTAGGTGCTAAATTCAAAAAGTTTAAATTTCAATACTTACTTACGTAATTTTTCTACCAAAAATTTTTCGTTTTCAATTTTTTCCACTTACCCACTTAGTTTCTGCGGGATTCGTTCCCTTAACAAAAGTCGCATACCCTTCAGGGCTTCGACCTGGATCGCGTCCCGTGTTCCGCAAAACTTCGTGTAAAACAATAAATTAGTTTCCGTACAAAATTTCGGTACAAAAAACAGTTTTAGGGTTAAAACTTTACAAATTTCTACTAAACTTACCTTTGTTTCATACACCATTGGATAGGTCGCGTCGAGCCGCGTCTCCTGACACCGGTCCCGTCGTGATAGCTTCAACGTAACTTCTGAAAATAACTAAATTCATTATATTGTAAAATCTAAAAAGTTTACCTTAGCGGTGACCAAAATCATACATTTTAAGATATATCTTGAACTAAACGTCGCATTTCCAAGCGGTTTTCAGCGAAATCATCTGTTTCTAGGTTCCCCCTAACCCCTAGGTGCGTTCCAGACCGCCTAGGTGCTAAATTCAAAAAGTTTAAATTTCAATACTTACTTACGTAATTTTTCTACCAAAAATTTTTCGTTTTCAATTTTTTCCACTTACCCACTTAGTTTCTGCGGGATTCGTTCCCTTAACAAAAGTCGCATACCCTTCAGGGCTTCGACCTGGATCGCGTCCCGTGTTCCGCAAAACTTCGTGTAAAACAATAAATTAGTTTCCGTACAAAATTTCGGTACAAAAAACAGTTTTAGGGTTAAAACTTTACAAATTTCTACTAAACTTACCTTTGTTTCATACACCATTGGATAGGTCGCGTCGAGCCGCGTCTCCTGACACCGGTCCCGTCGTGATAGCTTCAACGTAACTTCTGAAAATAACTAAATTCATTATATTGTAAAATCTAAAAAGTTTACCTTAGCGGTGACCAAAATCATACATTTTAAGATATATCTTGAACTAAACGTCGCATTTCCAAGCGGTTTTCAGCGAAATCATCTGTTTCTAGGTTCCCCCTAACCCCTAGGTGCGTTCCAGACCGCCTAGGTGCTAAATTCAAAAAGTTTAAATTTCAATACTTACTTACGTAATTTTTCTACCAAAAATTTTTCGTTTTCAATTTTTTCCACTTACCCACTTAGTTTCTGCGGGATTCGTTCCCTTAACAAAAGTCGCATACCCTTCAGGGCTTCGACCTGGATCGCGTCCCGTGTTCCGCAAAACTTCGTGTAAAACAATAAATTAGTTTCCGTACAAAATTTCGGTACAAAAAACAGTTTTAGGGTTAAAACTTTACAAATTTCTACTAAACTTACCTTTGTTTCATACACCATTGGATAGGTCGCGTCGAGCCGCGTCTCCTGACACCGGTCCCGTCGTGATAGCTTCAACGTAACTTCTGAAAATAACTAAATTCATTATATTGTAAAATCTAAAAAGTTTACCTTAGCGGTGACCAAAATCATACATTTTAAGATATATCTTGAACTAAACGTCGCATTTCCAAGCGGTTTTCAGCGAAATCATCTGTTTCTAGGTTCCCCCTAACCCCTAGGTGCGTTCCAGACCGCCTAGGTGCTAAATTCAAAAAGTTTAAATTTCAATACTTACTTACGTAATTTTTCTACCAAAAATTTTTCGTTTTCAATTTTTTCCACTTACCCACTTAGTTTCTGCGGGATTCGTTCCCTTAACAAAAGTCGCATACCCTTCAGGGCTTCGACCTGGATCGCGTCCCGTGTTCCGCAAAACTTCGTGTAAAACAATAAATTAGTTTCCGTACAAAATTTCGGTACAAAAAACAGTTTTAGGGTTAAAACTTTACAAATTTCTACTAAACTTACCTTTGTTTCATACACCATTGGATAGGTCGCGTCGAGCCGCGTCTCCTGACACCGGTCCCGTCGTGATAGCTTCAACGTAACTTCTGAAAATAACTAAATTCATTATATTGTAAAATCTAAAAAGTTTACCTTAGCGGTGACCAAAATCATACATTTTAAGATATATCTTGAACTAAACGTCGCATTTCCAAGCGGTTTTCAGCGAAATCATCTGTTTCTAGGTTCCCCCTAACCCCTAGGTGCGTTCCAGACCGCCTAGGTGCTAAATTCAAAAAGTTTAAATTTCAATACTTACTTACGTAATTTTTCTACCAAAAATTTTTCGTTTTCAATTTTTTCCACTTACCCACTTAGTTTCTGCGGGATTCGTTCCCTTAACAAAAGTCGCATACCCTTCAGGGCTTCGACCTGGATCGCGTCCCGTGTTCCGCAAAACTTCGTGTAAAACAATAAATTAGTTTCCGTACAAAATTTCGGTACAAAAAACAGTTTTAGGGTTAAAACTTTACAAATTTCTACTAAACTTACCTTTGTTTCATACACCATTGGATAGGTCGCGTCGAGCCGCGTCTCCTGACACCGGTCCCGTCGTGATAGCTTCAACGTAACTTCTGAAAATAACTAAATTCATTATATTGTAAAATCTAAAAAGTTTACCTTAGCGGTGACCAAAATCATACATTTTAAGATATATCTTGAACTAAACGTCGCATTTCCAAGCGGTTTTCAGCGAAATCATCTGTTTCTAGGTTCCCCCTAACCCCTAGGTGCGTTCCAGACCGCCTAGGTGCTAAATTCAAAAAGTTTAAATTTCAATACTTACTTACGTAATTTTTCTACCAAAAATTTTTCGTTTTCAATTTTTTCCACTTACCCACTTAGTTTCTGCGGGATTCGTTCCCTTAACAAAAGTCGCATACCCTTCAGGGCTTCGACCTGGATCGCGTCCCGTGTTCCGCAAAACTTCGTGTAAAACAATAAATTAGTTTCCGTACAAAATTTCGGTACAAAAAACAGTTTTAGGGTTAAAACTTTACAAATTTCTACTAAACTTACCTTTGTTTCATACACCATTGGATAGGTCGCGTCGAGCCGCGTCTCCTGACACCGGTCCCGTCGTGATAGCTTCAACGTAACTTCTGAAAATAACTAAATTCATTATATTGTAAAATCTAAAAAGTTTACCTTAGCGGTGACCAAAATCATACATTTTAAGATATATCTTGAACTAAACGTCGCATTTCCAAGCGGTTTTCAGCGAAATCATCTGTTTCTAGGTTCCCCCTAACCCCTAGGTGCGTTCCAGACCGCCTAGGTGCTAAATTCAAAAAGTTTAAATTTCAATACTTACTTACGTAATTTTTCTACCAAAAATTTTTCGTTTTCAATTTTTTCCACTTACCCACTTAGTTTCTGCGGGATTCGTTCCCTTAACAAAAGTCGCATACCCTTCAGGGCTTCGACCTGGATCGCGTCCCGTGTTCCGCAAAACTTCGTGTAAAACAATAAATTAGTTTCCGTACAAAATTTCGGTACAAAAAACAGTTTTAGGGTTAAAACTTTACAAATTTCTACTAAACTTACCTTTGTTTCATACACCATTGGATAGGTCGCGTCGAGCCGCGTCTCCTGACACCGGTCCCGTCGTGATAGCTTCAACGTAACTTCTGAAAATAACTAAATTCATTATATTGTAAAATCTAAAAAGTTTACCTTAGCGGTGACCAAAATCATACATTTTAAGATATATCTTGAACTAAACGTCGCATTTCCAAGCGGTTTTCAGCGAAATCATCTGTTTCTAGGTTCCCCCTAACCCCTAGGTGCGTTCCAGACCGCCTAGGTGCTAAATTCAAAAAGTTTAAATTTCAATACTTACTTACGTAATTTTTCTACCAAAAATTTTTCGTTTTCAATTTTTTCCACTTACCCACTTAGTTTCTGCGGGATTCGTTCCCTTAACAAAAGTCGCATACCCTTCAGGGCTTCGACCTGGATCGCGTCCCGTGTTCCGCAAAACTTCGTGTAAAACAATAAATTAGTTTCCGTACAAAATTTCGGTACAAAAAACAGTTTTAGGGTTAAAACTTTACAAATTTCTACTAAACTTACCTTTGTTTCATACACCATTGGATAGGTCGCGTCGAGCCGCGTCTCCTGACACCGGTCCCGTCGTTATAGCTTCAACGAAACTTCAAAAAAAACCCCGCCCACCCACCCGTTAGCGTCTAGGCAGGTAAACTTTTTCCGATCAGACAAAAATTTTATTTCGCGCTTTCTTTATATAAATACTCCGTACACCGTAAGTAGACTATCTACACTAAAATAAATACGTTTTTAACGCTCAGAGCCCTGTTTAGGGGAAAAACCAATTAATATTACACACGTAACTTGAAAACCTACTTTGTCAACTAGATAATAATTTAGTATTTCCGTTTTCTAAACGATACTTTACCATAAGTACTGAGGCCTGAGTCGCATTTCGTGGCTGAAATTGGCAGTTTGGATAACCTTAGAGAGTCTAACACCAGTCGATTATTAGAAATGGCGTCGCGCAAACATTCGGAGTTTCCGGGGCTTCCTTTTGACTCCACAAAGGTTACCAGTATCGACACATGCATTGCAGTGATATGCGGGTTATCCGAATGTATTCGCTTAGCTATAAACGAAAGTAAAAGCGTTACCGTAAACAATAAAAAGACCATAGCTATGGCATCAGATGAAATACGCCTTGCGATCTCCAAGCTTCCCGGTTACCTTCGGTCGCACAGCGAGGACCCTTCTGGGCAGGAAAGCTGCACACCACCATCTTACATTGGCGATCTTAAGGAAGAGATCGTTGCCAGCGTCAGAGCGGAGGTGCAGACCATGAAGGATTTCGTAATGGCCGCTCTCGGGGAAGAGGATGACGGCGATGGCTTCACCCTTGTCACCGGCAGGAAGGCAAGGAGGAAGTCATACGCCGCCACTTCCTTCACAAAACCGAGCAAAAACCCGACCATCGAGCCCACCCCTAACACTACCAAGTACACCCTGATGCTGGAATCAGTGGACCCCCGACATACCAGCGACGATGTCGTAAAGGAAGTCAAAGACCAAATAGACGTAGTCGACCTCGGCATAGGGATCACCAATATACGGACTACTAAATCCCAGAAAGTCGCGATCACCTGCGACACGGCCGAGGATCGAGGAAAGCTAAAGGAAGCAATCAGAGCCAAATCTCAGAATATCACTGTCTCTGAACAACAGATTCGAAACCCTCTAATCAGGCTGGTCGGTGTCACACCGGATATGACTGATGCGAAAATTATCGAGGCCATCCAGAAGCAAAACAATACCATCACAGCTGGCCTATCCAAAGAGCACATGGACCCAAAGGTAATACGCAGAACCAAGGGACGCACGAGTGCAGTCACCAACGTCGTACTGGAGGTGACCCCAGCTTTGTGGAATAACATGAAAAACTCCAAAGTAAAACTCGGTTATCAAATTGTACCGGCCCAAGATCAGTCACCCGTAGTGCAATGCTACAGGTGTCTAGGATACGGTCACAAAGCTAACAACTGTACGGCAACAGCTCGGTGCGGTTATTGCGCGGAAGAGCACGATACCAGGAGTTGCCCTCGTTCGGAGAAAACACCGAGTTGCGTCAACTGCAGGGACACCAAGGACAATAGCCACGACCATCCAGCGTACAGCCAGCAATGTCCGGAGTGGCAGAAGTGGGATAGAATAGCCCGCTTAACCACACGGTATTGTTAAGGGCCTCCCACGCAGAAACAACACAGCCCAAAATATGCCCCCCTCGAGGGCACCCAACGCGCAAAATAACTGCATAAAGGTACTGCAATGCAATCTCGGCCGCGGATATACTGCCACACACGAACTCAAACAACACATCGTTTCACAAGACTACACAATAGCACTAATTACAGAACCCTATGTGGGGAAAACAAATAAAATGGCATCAATTTCAGGTTATGACATCTTTCAATATCCCAAAGACAGGCACACCAAAGCATGCATTGCGATAAAATCTGGCCTTGGAGCAATTTTAGGCAACACCAAATATTCAACGCCAAATCTATGTATTGTGCAGATTAACCATCAGAAACAGAAGTTTTACCTGTGTAGTATATACGTTGAGCCTGAGAACGATGAACACCGCACATTAGATCACCTTGAACTGTTCTTAAAAGAAACGAGCGACAGCACCCATCTGATAGGAGGGGACTTTAACGGATGGAACACTTCATGGGGATCGGATAGAAATAATAAAAGAGGAAAAGAAGTTATCGACCTTATTATAGTCAACGACCTTACGATCAGTAATGAGGGAAATGCGCCGACGTTTGAAACAGTAACGCACGGGCAAATTAGAACCTCCATAGTGGATTTGACACTGAGCACCAAGGGCTTGTACGCGAAAATACAGAACTGGCATGTGAACTGCGGCGCCGTTCCCTCATCTGATCATCATGCAATTGATTTCAACATAAATTTAAACAGTAAAACATTCACCAAAACAGCTACTAATTCCACATTCCGTTACAATACAAACAATGCTGACTGGGACACAGTTACCACCGAAATTAAAAATCAAATGCAACATGAAGGACTACAAAATGTACACATAGACGAACTTAACCCCACTGAACTTGATAATTACATAACAAAAATCACCACAACAATAAACAGCGCGTGTAATAAAACCCTAAATAGAAGGAGAACACCACACCGGGCACCCTGGTGGAGTGATGAACTAGAGTCCATGAAAAAACACGTCATACACTTACACCACCGACTTCAAGACCTCAAACGTGGAAATAAAGACCTCACCAACATCCTTCTCGAACACCAAACAGCCAAACAAGAATATGCCAAGGCCATACAAACCACATCCACCGAGAGCTTCAGAAAATTCTGCTCAAGGCAAGGCAAGGAGGATGTTTGGTCACTCACCAATAGACTCTTAAAAAACACACCGCAACCAGGGCCGCCGTCAACTCTACACATCGGCAATGGCCAATTCACTAGCAACAGCACCGAATCGGCCGAAGCCCTTGTGAAAAAGTTCTTTCCAGAAGACTCGACAGACGATGACTGGCAAAAGCGTATAAGAGCACAAACAACTGCTACTCCCGATACCCAAAACGATGCAAACTTCACGCAGCAAGAGGTCATCGAAAGTATTCTGGAAATGAACCCTAATAAAGCCCCCGGAAATGATCACCTCACAGCAGACATCTGCCATAACTTTATTTTAGTTTACCCTAGCCTCATCACCAGCCTTTTCAACCGTTGCTTTGCAGTATCCCACTTCCCTGCCATTTGGAAATCAGCACATATCAGAACCGTCCCAAAACCAAATAAAGAATACACTGACATAAACGCATACCGCCCTATCGGACTCATCAACGTGTTTGGAAAGCTGTTTGAAAAACTTATTGCCAAACGCTTGATACACCACATGAACATCACAAACACTATGAACAGCAGGCAATATGGTTTCAAACAGCAGACCAGCACCAGCGACGCGCTTCACGCAGTTATCAGTAAAATGGAAGCTGCAAAGCAACGTAAGGAACTGGTGACCGCTATATCTCTAGATATTAGAGGAGCGTTTGACCATGCTTGGTGGCCAGCTCTATTGCACAGATTGCACCACATCAAATGCCCCAGAAATATCTATAACATCATAAAAAGCTACATCACTGACAGGACGGCAACAGTGTTCTACTCAGACGCCACTGTCACCAAGACACTGACACGCGGATGCATCCAAGGATCGGTTTTAGGACCGGTCTTCTGGAACATGATTATGGATGATTTGCTCGACACTACACTTCCTGAAGAATGCCACATTCAAGCATACGCTGATGACGTGCTCCTTATAACTACAGCCAAATCCACTCAACAACTACAGTTATCAACCAACGCAGCGCTAAAACTTATCACAGAATGGGGACACAGGAATAAGCTTGAATTCGGACCGGAAAAAACCCAAGTCATAACAAACACACCCAAAGCACGGACCGCACAAATAGTTTTAAATAATACCACCCTTACGTTCAGCAACCACATCAAACTTCTCGGAATCATAATTGACCACAAATTTAAATTCATTAAACACACAGAACACGCAATAGATAAGGCTCACAAAATATACCAGAAACTTTGTAAATTCATACGTCCCACTTGGGGAATTCAATCAGAAAACGTAGCAATCATTTATGAACATGTTATAGAACCAATAGTCACATACGCCGCTGAAATCTGGAACACAGCCACCCGATATAAAACCGTCATCCATGCTCTTAGAAAGCTACAAAGAGCGTTCGCAGTCAAAATAATACGAGGCTTCAAAACTACTCCCACCATCCCAGCCATAGCCCTAGCCAACCTTACATACCTAGACGAAAAAACCAATGCAATAGCTGAAACACAAAGAACCAAACGCTTCGGCATCTCCAAATTTCTTCCTTCCGACATAACACTTGAAAGACCCATTCACCCATCCCAGCTTCCACATCCCAGTCTTCGCACTTCCGCTAAAGTCACAACCACCGCCACAGTTGACCAAATCACAGCATTCATAAATAGTCCAACACATACAATCATCTATACAGACGGAAGCAAGCATGACGACCTGGTTGGTGCGGCAGTAGTTATACACCATCCAGATGGAAAGAAGACAACACTCCGCCTGAAACTACATAGCAGTTGCTCTGTCTTTCAGGCGGAGTGCTTGGCTATCGAGAGAGCATGCGTCTATTGCCAAAATAAAAATATAAATAATATAGTAGTAATGTCGGACTCTATGTCGGCATTACAGGAAATTAAAAATCCTAATAGCCTAAACCCCATCGTTAACTCCATCCACCAGATTCGCCGTTCTATAGAAAATAAAGGCATGATAGAATTTACATGGGTTAAAGCCCACCATGGCCTAGAAGGCAACGAGCAGGCAGACCTCGAGGCGAAGAAAGCCGCCACGCTACACAAAGCACCAGACTACAGTAAATTCCCAATCAGCCATTTCAAATACAGGAGAAAAATAGAATCAGCACTTAAAAATAACGAAATATACACAACATCACAGACAGGACTACACCAAAAGAACTTTTTACCGACCATAGAATCTATAGACAAAATGCACAGTGTAATAAAGCCGAACTTCCATCTCACGCAAATGTTAACCGGACACGGGTATCATAAGGAGTACCTTCACCGATTTAAAATTGTGACTGATAACCTGTGTCCGTGTGACAAAATCACACCACAAACAATAGAACACCTCTTAAAGGAATGCCCAAAATTTACAAGACAAAGGTACAATCACGAAACAATATGTGCAAACCTCGCAAACCCTTATAATCTTGAGCAACTAATTCAGACAATAGAAACCACAGAATCTTTCAACCAATTCATCAAGGCAATAGTTAACTCATTAAAAGAATTCAACAAAACTTAAATAGAACTAAGGATCTCAGCCGCCCGTATCCCTCGCGGGGACTGAGGTTCATAAACACAAGACCTTAAAAAAAAAAAAAAAAAAACCTAACCTAACCTAACCTAACCTAACCTAACCTAACCTAACCTAACCTAACCTAACCTAACCTAACCTAACCTAACCTAACCTAACCTAACCTAACCTAACCTAACCTAACCTAACCTAACCTAACCTAACCTAACCTAACCTAACCTAACCTAACCTAACCTAACCTAACCTAACCTAACCTAACCTGGCGTTCCCATCATTGCCCATCTTAGCATGCGGCTTGTGCTGGATGTTTGTGGTGTCGGTTGGAGTGGTTGTGCTACCGTTTGAGGCTGGTTTGTTGTTTGGACCACCGCTTCTTGCTGATCTATGGTAGCGTTGCGTGTCGCTGCTCTCTTCATGGCTTTTTCTGCGAAGGAAAGGAACTGCGTTCTGGCTGCTGTATTTGCCATTATGCTGTGCAGGTTCCCTACTTCCAGTTTGATGTTCAACTGGAGTGCCAAGTCCATTCTGGGTGCAGCGAAGCGAGGGCATTCCAGCAGGACGTGCCATATGGATTCGTTTGTGTTCGGATCACACTCACAGCCGGGACTGGTTTTAACCTTGAACCGGTGCAGATACTCCGCGATCCCCCCGTGCCCCGTCAGTACTTGTACACGTGTAGGAGTCATCCTTGTTGTTCTTGTTATTTTATATGCCGTGTTGACATTTGGCATAAATATTTTGGTGACTCCCCCCGTGGTGGAGGCTGTGTACCTGTCCTGCCATTTATGGACAGTCTCCTCCCTGATCTTCTTTCTGACGTAGGACAGGGGAACTTTGTCGTAATCTGGTGGGCTGTGTGGTGTAGTTGCCGCAGACTTTGCCAGCTCGTCTGCCCTCTCATTGCCGGTTGTGCCTATGTGTGCTCTCAGCCAGAAGAATCGTACTTCTCTGCCACCTCTCCTGATCTCCCCTACACAGTCCTTGATGCGTTTTACTAGCGGGTGACTTACTCTTGGATTTTTCAGCAGTTCAAGGGAGGACCTGGAGTCACTCATAATATTTACTACTTGATCTCTGCTGTTCTCCACAAGTCGTACCGCTTCGTATAACGCATATAACTCTGATTGAAAGACTGTGCAGGAGGAATCGAGGGTGAATGTAGAGAAACTGGTTTCCCTTTCCCCCTCCCACCATGTGAGCGCTGCACCGACCTTGTTGTCAAGTTTGCTGCCGTCGGTGTATATGGTCGGGCCTTGTATTTGGTGTGAGTGTAGGGTGTCGGGGTTTAAGTTCTCTATGAGCTCGAACTCCACTGGTGTCATAGTGGATGGGTGGGGCTGGTCGAGATACCCTACGTTGAGTTCGAGCTCTTTTTGCGGTGGCAGATAGTCTGACGAGAGACCTTTTTTGGCTTGGTATAAGTTTCGTACCTCCTGAATCCTGAGATCCAGGGGGATTATGCCGGCTAGGACGGTTGCGGCCGTGAGCGACACCGTGCGATACGCCCGACAGATCTTGAGTGCGAAGCCTCTCTGCAGGGTGTTCAGCTGGTCTTTGACCATCTGCAATTCCGCTGCTGGGGCCCATGCATTCGCAGCGTATAGCACTATCGGCTCTATTACCGCAACATATATCGTTCTGGTGATCTCTCCGTTCAGTCCCCAGGTCACCTTTGCTGTACATGCGAGTTGTTTGTATATTTCTGCAGCTTTCTTGCATATTGCTGCCACATGTGACTTAAAGGTGAGCTGGTTGTCTATGATGAGGCCAAGGAGCTTGATTTCTTTTAGCAATTTTATAGGAGTACCGGAGATGATGAGTTGTGGGGGCTCATACTTTAGTTTTTTGGTGATGAGCAATGCGTTAGTTTTGCTGGCCGCAAAACGAAGCTTGTTTTGCTTTCCCCACTCCACCACCTTCCCCAGTGCCTCGTTTGCTTCGTGCTCCATGGCACTGATCGATCGACCGGAGAAGATCAACACCACGTCGTCCGCGAAGGCCTGGCAGTAAACCCCCTCGCCTGTTAGCTTTTGCAGCAGCGAGTCGATTATTATATTCCAAAAGGTAGGTCCACCAATGGATCCCTGGACGCAACCTTTTGTAGTCTTTTTCTCGCTTGCTGCTCTGGCGTAGTTGACCACGATCTTTCGGTCTTCGAGGTACGAATCTACCATGGCGTAGATGTTTCGAGGGCATTTTCTTTTAACGAGCTGGTTTTTTAGTTCTGGCCACCACGCGTTATCGAAGGCCCCCTCTATGTCCAGTGACACAATGAGTACCGACTTTTTAGTCTCAACTTCTCTTTTTACTCGTGTCACTAGGTCATACAGGGCGTCTTCAGTTCCGCGCTGTGGCAAGAAGCCGTATTGTTTATCGTTTAGTGTTGGAAGGATGTGCCAATGCAGTCTGCGTATCATCAGTTTCTCTATGATCTTGCCGAGAACTGACAGCAGACCGATCGGCCTGTACGATTTTGGGTGTGTATAGTCGTCTTTTCCGGGTTTTCGCAGAATTATCACGTGGGCTACCTTCCATTGCTTGGGAAAGTGCGTTAGCTGTAAGCATTTATTTGCTATTGCCATAAACACTTCCCTGTCGCTCTGGATAGCAGCCATGCAGATGTCCGCCGTTAGGCCGTCTGCCTAACAAAACAACAGCGAAACGCTGGGTCTGAGCTTCTGTAACGCCAGACCCAGGAAATGGGTTACAATCTCCCCAGGACTGGCCTCCCTCATGAACGGTAGCACCCTCAAGACCAGCCTGCGGCGAAGGCTTTACGAACAGCTGTCCGAAATAGAAATAGCCGACCAACGCTGCAGGCTGGTGAGAACGCGCAATAAAACAGTTTTGCTGTTCGAAGGCACTGATAACATCAGCCAGTTCAAGCAAGCGTGCAAGGTGCTGTTGAGAGTGGGAGAGAGTGGCGATAACCCGGATGAGACAACACAAGCAAAGAAGATCAGCGTTGACGCCATGGTAGTAGCCCATACTAAAGGAGAAGTTGCAGACCACAAAGGGAGTCTAGAGGCCTCAAAACACCACGACGTAATAGTCTATGAGGACCGAGGAGAAGACCTCAACTTCCTTAAGCAACACGGCTCGCCTGCACGAATAAGTACCCCAATAAACGACCCGCACGGGGTACCAGCACCAAGCGGCTCCGAGAGGTTACAAAACCGAATAGCCAGCGAGGAAGCAGCGAGCCGTCTCCAGCGCGGCACTACCATCAGAAGACAGTC
>CAOJZF010000074.1:20000-47500 GCA_948465475.1 Thalpophila matura
ACCTAACCTAACCTAACCTAACCTAACCTAACCTAACCTAACCTAACCTAACCTAACCTAACCTAACCTAACCTAACCTAACCTAACCTAACCTAACCTAACCTAACCTAACCTAACCTAACCTAACCTAACCTAACCTAACCTAACCTAACCTAACCTAACCTAACCTAACCTAACCTAACCTAACCTAACCTAACCTAACCTAACCTAACCTAACCTAACCTAACCTAACCTAACCTAACCTAACCTAACCTAACCTAACCTAACCTAACCTAACCTAACCTAACCTAACCTAACCTAACCTAACCTAACCTAACCTAACCTAACCTAACCTAACCTAACCTAACCTAACCTAACCTAACCTAACCTAACCTAACCTAACCTAACCTAACCTAACCTAACCTAACCTAACCTAACCTAACCTAACCTAACCTAACCTAACCTAACCTAACCTAACCTAACCTAACCTAACCTAACCTAACCTAACCTAACCTAACCTAACCTAACCTAACCTAACCTAACCTAACCTAACCTAACCTAACCTAACCTAACCTAACCTAACCTAACCTAACCTAACCTAACCTAACCTAACCTAACCTAACCTAACCTAACCTAACCTAACCTAACCTAACCTAACCTAACCTAACCTAACCTAACCTAACCTAACCTAACCTAACCTAACCTAACCTAACCTAACCTAACCTAACCTAACCTAACCTAACCTAACCTAACCTAACCTAACCTAACCTAACCTAACCTAACCTAACCTAACCTAACCTAACCTAACCTAACCTAACCTAACCTAACCTAACCTAACCTAACCTAACCTAACCTAACCTAACCTAACCTAACCTAACCTAACCTAACCTAACCTAACCTAACCTAACCTAACCTAACCTAACCTAACCTAACCTAACCTAACCTAACCTAACCTAACCTAACCTAACCTAACCTAACCTAACCTAACCTAACCTAACCTAACCTAACCTAACCTAACCTAACCTAACCTAACCTAACCTAACCTAACCTAACCTAACCTAACCTAACCTAACCTAACCTAACCTAACCTAACCTAACCTAACCTAACCTAACCTAACCTAACCTAACCTAACCTAACCTAACCTAACCTAACCTAACCTAACCTAACCTAACCTAACCTAACCTAACCTAACCTAACCTAACCTAACCTAACCTAACCTAACCTAACCTAACCTAACCTAACCTAACCTAACCTAACCTAACCTAACCTAACCTAACCTAACCTAACCTAACCTAACCTAACCTAACCTAACCTAACCTAACCTAACCTAACCTAACCTAACCTAACCTAACCTAACCTAACCTAACCTAACCTAACCTAACCTAACCTAACCTAACCTAACCTAACCTAACCTAACCTAACCTAACCTAACCTAACCTAACCTAACCTAACCTAACCTAACCTAACCTAACCTAACCTAACCTAACCTAACCTAACCTAACCTAACCTAACCTAACCTAACCTAACCTAACCTAACCTAACCTAACCTAACCTAACCTAACCTAACCTAACCTAACCTAACCTAACCTAACCTAACCTAACCTAACCTAACCTAACCTAACCTAACCTAACCTAACCTAACCTAACCTAACCTAACCTAACCTAACCTAACCTAACCTAACCTAACCTAACCTAACCTAACCTAACCTAACCTAACCTAACCTAACCTAACCTAACCTAACCTAACCTAACCTAACCTAACCTAACCTAACCTAACCTAACCTAACCTAACCTAACCTAACCTAACCTAACCTAACCTAACCTAACCTAACCTAACCTAACCTAACCTAACCTAACCTAACCTAACCTAACCTAACCTAACCTAACCTAACCTAACCTAACCTAACCTAACCTAACCTAACCTAACCTAACCTAACCTAACCTAACCTAACCTAACCTAACCTAACCTAACCTAACCTAACCTAACCTAACCTAACCTAACCTAACCTAACCTAACCTAACCTAACCTAACCTAACCTAACCTAACCTAACCTAACCTAACCTAACCTAACCTAACCTAACCTAACCTAACCTAACCTAACCTAACCTAACCTAACCTAACCTAACCTAACCTAACCTAACCTAACCTAACCTAACCTAACCTAACCTAACCTAACCTAACCTAACCTAACCTAACCTAACCTAACCTAACCTAACCTAACCTAACCTAACCTAACCTAACCTAACCTAACCTAACCTAACCTAACCTAACCTAACCTAACCTAACCTAACCTAACCTAACCTAACCTAACCTAACCTAACCTAACCTAACCTAACCTAACCTAACCTAACCTAACCTAACCTAACCTAACCTAACCTAACCTAACCTAACCTAACCTAACCTAACCTAACCTAACCTAACCTAACCTAACCTAACCTAACCTAACCTAACCTAACCTAACCTAACCTAACCTAACCTAACCTAACCTAACCTAACCTAACCTAACCTAACCTAACCTAACCTAACCTAACCTAACCTAACCTAACCTAACCTAACCTAACCTAACCTAACCTAACCTAACCTAACCTAACCTAACCTAACCTAACCTAACCTAACCTAACCTAACCTAACCTAACCTAACCTAACCTAACCTAACCTAACCTAACCTAACCTAACCTAACCTAACCTAACCTAACCTAACCTAACCTAACCTAACCTAACCTAACCTAACCTAACCTAACCTAACCTAACCTAACCTAACCTAACCTAACCTAACCTAACCTAACCTAACCTAACCTAACCTAACCTAACCTAACCTAACCTAACCTAACCTAACCTAACCTAACCTAACCTAACCTAACCTAACCTAACCTAACCTAACCTAACCTAACCTAACCTAACCTAACCTAACCTAACCTAACCTAACCTAACCTAACCTAACCTAACCTAACCTAACCTAACCTAACCTAACCTAACCTAACCTAACCTAACCTAACCTAACCTAACCTAACCTAACCTAACCTAACCTAACCTAACCTAACCTAACCTAACCTAACCTAACCTAACCTAACCTAACCTAACCTAACCTAACCTAACCTAACCTAACCTAACCTAACCTAACCTAACCTAACCTAACCTAACCTAACCTAACCTAACCTAACCTAACCTAACCTAACCTAACCTAACCTAACCTAACCTAACCTAACCTAACCTAACCTAACCTAACCTAACCTAACCTAACCTAACCTAACCTAACCTAACCTAACCTAACCTAACCTAACCTAACCTAACCTAACCTAACCTAACCTAACCTAACCTAACCTAACCTAACCTAACCTAACCTAACCTAACCTAACCTAACCTAACCTAACCTAACCTAACCTAACCTAACCTAACCTAACCTAACCTAACCTAACCTAACCTAACCTAACCTAACCTAACCTAACCTAACCTAACCTAACCTAACCTAACCTAACCTAACCTAACCTAACCTAACCTAACCTAACCTAACCTAACCTAACCTAACCTAACCTAACCTAACCTAACCTAACCTAACCTAACCTAACCTAACCTAACCTAACCTAACCTAACCTAACCTAACCTAACCTAACCTAACCTAACCTAACCTAACCTAACCTAACCTAACCTAACCTAACCTAACCTAACCTAACCTAACCTAACCTAACCTAACCTAACCTAACCTAACCTAACCTAACCTAACCTAACCTAACCTAACCTAACCTAACCTAACCTAACCTAACCTAACCTAACCTAACCTAACCTAACCTAACCTAACCTAACCTAACCTAACCTAACCTAACCTAACCTAACCTAACCTAACCTAACCTAACCTAACCTAACCTAACCTAACCTAACCTAACCTAACCTAACCTAACCTAACCTAACCTAACCTAACCTAACCTAACCTAACCTAACCTAACCTAACCTAACCTAACCTAACCTAACCTAACCTAACCTAACCTAACCTAACCTAACCTAACCTAACCTAACCTAACCTAACCTAACCTAACCTAACCTAACCTAACCTAACCTAACCTAACCTAACCTAACCTAACCTAACCTAACCTAACCTAACCTAACCTAACCTAACCTAACCTAACCTAACCTAACCTAACCTAACCTAACCTAACCTAACCTAACCTAACCTAACCTAACCTAACCTAACCTAACCTAACCTAACCTAACCTAACCTAACCTAACCTAACCTAACCTAACCTAACCTAACCGTAGATAATTTGACGACTAGGAGTCCTTTTTACACGCGGTTTTCGGCGTTTTTGATCGTTTCTAGGCTCCCACCAACCCCTAGAAGCATCCCCGTCATCCAGGGTGCAAAAATAAAAAAGTCGATTTTCAAACACTTTACGTAAATATTTTCTTCAAAATTTTTTGCTTATATATTTAATTGTAAAACAATAGTCGCTTCCCTCGGGATCCCTTATAGCACAAACGTTGCGTACCTGTCAGGGCTTCGTCCGGGTGCACGTTTCGGGACCTGTAAGGGCTGTAAAAAGTTTCTAACGTAGATTCAGGGTGACATTTTTACTACAAAAAACAGTTTTTCCTTCAAAATTTTCCAAATTTTCACAGTACTTACCTAGATTTTCATCCCCCTGGATAGGCCGCGTCGAGCCGCATCCCCTGACACCTCGAACGTCGGGATAGCGTCCGGGAAACACCTGGAATTAAATAATATTGTTATTTCATACAACAGCAAAACTTACCTTAGTGGGCGAGTAAAATACACATTTGTTGATATATCTACGACTAGGAGTCACATTTTCAAACGGTTTTCGGCGTCCAGGTTCGTTTCTAGGCTCCACCTAACCCCTAGAAGCATCCCCGTCATCCAGGGTGCAAAATTAAAAAAGTTCACTTTCAAACTCTTTGCGTAAATATTTTTTTTCAAAATTTTCACCTTAAATCTCTAATTTTTAAACAGTAGTCGCTTCCCTCGGGAACCCCTATAGCAGAAACGTTGCGTACCTGGCAGGGCCACGTTCCGGTGCACGTTTCGGGACCTGTAAGGGTTGTAAAAATTATTTAAAGTAGTTTCAGTGTTAAAATCTTATACAAAAAACAGTTTTTCACGAAAATTTTTCAAAATTTCCATTGAACCTACCTTTGATTCTCACACCCCTGGATAGGCCGCATCGAGCCGCATCCCCTGACACCTCGAACGTCGGGATAGCGTCCGGGAAACACCTGAAATTAAATAATATTGTTATATTCCATACATTATTGCTATTGCAAAAACTTACCTTAGTGGACGAGTAAAACACACGTTCGTAGATAATTTGACGACTAGGAGTCCTTTTTACACGCGGTTTTCGGCGTTTTTGATCGTTTCTAGGCTCCCACCAACCCCTAGAAGCATCCCCGTCATCCAGGGTGCAAAAATAAAAAAGTCGATTTTCAAACACTTTACGTAAATATTTTCTTCAAAATTTTTTGCTTATATATTTAATTGTAAAACAATAGTCGCTTCCCTCGGGATCCCTTATAGCACAAACGTTGCGTACCTGTCAGGGCTTCGTCCGGGTGCACGTTTCGGGACCTGTAAGGGCTGTAAAAAGTAGGGCTTCGTCCGGGTGCACGTTTCGGGACCTGTAAGGGCTGTAAAAAGTTTCTAACGTAGATTCAGGGTGACATTTTTACTACAAAAAACAGTTTTTCCTTCAAAATTTTCCAAATTTTCACAGTACTTACCTAGATTTTCATCCCCCTGGATAGGCCGCGTCGAGCCGCATCCCCTGACACCTCGAACGTCGGGATAGCGTCCGGGAAACACCTGGAATTAAATAATATTGTTATTTCATACAACAGCAAAACTTACCTTAGTGGGCGAGTAAAATACACATTTGTTGATATATCTACGACTAGGAGTCACATTTTCAAACGGTTTTCGGCGTCCAGGTTCGTTTCTAGGCTTCACCTAACCCCTAGAAGCATCCCCGTCATCCAGGGTGCAAAATTAAAAAAGTTCACTTTCAAACTCTTTGCGTAAATATTTTTTTTCAAAATTTTCACCTTAAATCTCTAATTTTTAAACAGTAGTCGCTTCCCTCGGGAACCCCTATAGCAGAAACGTTGCGTACCTGGCAGGGCCACGTTCCGGTGCACGTTTCGGGACCTGTAAGGGTTGTAAAAATTATTTAAAGTAGTTTCAGTGTTAAAATCTTATACAAAAAACAGTTTTTCACGAAAATTTTTCAAAATTTCCATTGAACCTACCTTTGATTCTCACACCCCTGGATAGGCCGCATCGAGCCGCATCCCCTGACACCTCGAACGTCGGGATAGCGTCCGGGAAACACCTGAAATTAAATAATATTGTTATATTCCATACATTATTGCTATTGCAAAAACTTACCTTAGTGGACGAGTAAAACACACGTTCGTAGATAATTTGACGACTAGGAGTCCTTTTTACACGCGGTTTTCGGCGTTTTTGATCGTTTCTAGGCTCCCACCAACCCCTAGAAGCATCCCCGTCATCCAGGGTGCAAAAATAAAAAAGTCGATTTTCAAACACTTTACGTAAATATTTTCTTCAAAATTTTTTGCTTATATATTTAATTGTAAAACAATAGTCGCTTCCCTCGGGATCCCTTATAGCACAAACGTTGCGTACCTGTCAGGGCTTCGTCCGGGTGCACGTTTCGGGACCTGTAAGGGCTGTAAAAAGTTTCTAACGTAGATTCAGGGTGACATTTTTACTACAAAAAACAGTTTTTCCTTCAAAATTTTCCAAATTTTCACAGTACTTACCTAGATTTTCATCCCCCTGGATAGGCCGCGTCGAGCCGCATCCCCTGACACCTCGAACGTCGGGATAGCGTCCGGGAAACACCTGGAATTAAATAATATTGTTTTGAACGACCCCGCCCACCCTCCCTGTAGTGGCTAGGGTGGTAAACCTGGATTGAGGTGACAAAAAATTTTTTATTTTGGAAATCTGTTACCAAATTTATGGTGACACTCGGACAACCCCTCTACGGGAATTGAGACAAGACAAAGGGACTATACACCCTGTTTTGACCAAAATAATTTACTTTATTTTAATCTATTATTTAATTATAAATTGTTGCATATACACGCTGACCCCCCTTTACAGGGTCAGACTGACTTTTATACATTATAACTAGACGTTCCCCGTTCCCTTCGTTGTGCCCTGTACACACAACTGAAGGACATACAACATGTTCGGGATTCGCACCCCAGTGAAAGGAAAAGGGGCAGGAGCTGGCTCCAGCGGATTTCAGGAACCGACGTCGCCAGTTCACCCGCGAAACGGGGGACCCTCGGGTGTGCGTGAAGAGCCGAAGGGGATATCCCTGAAGTTCGGCAAAGGTAACGCCACCCGGGGGACCCTTGCGAAGACAGAGGAAACACCGCTGTCATCGTCGGTGGGATCCGCTGGAGCTACCGCTCCCACCAACACCCCAAGCCCCGTGAGCTCGAAGGACCAGGCGCAAGATGCTGCCAGGACGTTCATTCGCAGGCCGGAACGAAAGAGGAGGTCCGTAGACAATATGGATATATATAAAACGATGACATACGACACGCTGACAAGCAGCGAACTACTCCAGGAGGTCATGAAGACCTTCGAAGACATCCCAGCCAAGGTCAAAGGTTACCCTCAGATGAGGAAGGACATAAAGACCTACCTGGAGTACCAGTCAGACAAATGTCTGCGGACCTGCTTCGAACTGAGCAAGCGAATGAACGCCCTGGAAACGGCACCGAAAGTAGCCCCACCTGCAGGAAAGACCGTGCCTACACCCGAATCATCGGAAGAAACGTTGGAGAGGCTAAGAGAGGTGGAGGCTACCATCAAGGTGCAGCTCAGCGACCTTGAAAATAGGATCGCAAAAGGCCTCAAGGACGTGATGGATCACGTCTCCGATAGTGGCAGCGACGTCATCGACAAGGTCATCGACAGGGTCGACGAGGCCATCAGCTCGGTCGGCGCTGTCAATATCAACATGACAGGGGGTCTTGACGGCGTCGGCCGTGCCGTGGCTGACCTCGGGGACAGAGTCGGTGGCATTGCCGGTGATGTCGCGGCCGTTGCCGGAGGCGTGAAGGAGGCCTTGACGCGCGAATACCGTGAGCCTAAAAATGAAGAGCGGACATACGCCAATGTTGCGGCGACCAAACCCTGGCGTCGACCGGCGCTTCACTCAATAGCGGTCACCCTCGAAGGCGGTCTCGAGACAGCCGACGAGGTGCTTGCGAGGGTGAAGACGGCGGTCGATGCCAGGACAACTGGCCTCAAGATCAGTAGAATAAGAAAGGCCAAAAACCAAACTGTGATCCTGGGGTGCGACACCGAAGCGGACCTGCAAAAAATTAAAGACAGGATAGGGAGCCAGGGCGAAGGGTTAGTGGTAGCGCATATGGCCAATAAAAATCCGCTCGTCGTCCTGAAAGACGTCTTTTTGGACAGCGACGACGACGGTATGGTTAAGGCGCTACACTCCCAAAACAGGGACATATTCATGGGACTTAACGAAAGCGACCAGGAAATCAAAATTAAATTTAAAAAAAGAACAAAGAACCCGAAAACGGCGCATGTCGTGGTCCAGGTAGGACCAGTAGTATGGCAGAGGATGACGGAGGCTGGTGCCCTCTACCTTGACCTACAAAGGGTCAGGGTGGAGGATCAGTCCCCGCTCATCCAATGCACAAAATGCCTGGCGTTTGGGCACGGTCGGAAATTTTGCACTGAGGGTGTGGACAGGTGCAGCCACTGCGGCGGACCGCATCTGCGCGAAAAATGCGCAGACTTCATTGCGGGAAACCTACCGCAGTGCTGCAACTGCTCACACTCAAGGCAGCAGAAAACCGACCACAACGCATTCAGCGCAGAGTGCCCTGTTAGGCAAAAATGGGACTACCTGGCCCGCGCGAATACAGCTTATCCGTAACTCACGAGTTGGGAGACACGTAATACACACAACAACACATATAGACACAGACACGACAGGAGTGCTCAGATACACATATATTATAAGAATATATTACTGTACCAAGCACAACACGCACACAAACACCAACACGACATGCATAAACACACAGATATACAAAATATATTATAAAAAATATGCGATGATATCAGAGCAACATACACACAAACACCAACACGACATGCACAAACACAAACCGGGAGTACAGAAAACAGGAAAACAAAAGCGGAAACAAAGTGATGGAAACCGGAACAAAACACACCGATACACAACATATATTTTGAAAATATACGATGGTATCACAAGCAGCATACATACAAACACCAACACGACATACACAAACACAAACCGGGAGTACAGAAAACTGGAAAACAAAAGCGGAAACAAAGTGACGGAAACCGGAACAAAACACACCGATACACAACATATATTTTATAAATATACGACGGTATCAAAAACAGCATACACACAGCAACACACAAACACAACAACGCCAAAACTACACACGCACCCCAACAAAAGTGAGATATAAGATGCAGTTAAGGGTTAAATTTGGTGTTAAACTAAACAAGAAATTTAATGTACAGAAAAATTAAATTAAGAAGTAGTAACTGTAAAATTTTAAAAGTAAAGTAAAGTAAGTAGGTAAATAAGTAAAGTAAATAGCATAACATGTAGAACAATAATAAAATATCCTTAGTTAATAGTAAATAGTAAATTTTTTATAAATAATGTAAGTAACAAATTAATATAAATATTTAATACCTGGAAAATAATGCTTATGTGTTAACATCTAAAAAAGAGACAGTAACCGGGAATCCCACCTGGCCAAGTGTGCAAGATGATGGATGAAAGAAGAATACTGCCTTATGCTTGAAAGTGCGAGATGAATAGATGCGAGAACTAGTATGAATGAGCTATTTAGAATAAAAAAGGTCTCGTTTTCCGAACGGGGAAAAGCAGTCATAAAAAAAAAAAAAAAAAAAAAAAAAAAAAAAAACCTAACCTAACCTAACCTAACCTAACCTAACCTAACCTAACCTAACCTAACCTAACCTAACCTAACCTAACCTAACCTAACCTAACCTAACCTAACCTAACCTAACCTAACCTAACCTAACCTAACCTAACCTAACCTAACCTAACCTAACCTAACCTAACCTAACCTAACCTAACCTAACCTAACCTAACCTAACCTAACCTAACCTAACCTAACCTAACCTAACCTAACCTAACCTAACCTAACCTAACCTAACCTAACCTAACCTAACCTAACCTAACCTAACCTAACCTAACCTAACCTAACCTAACCTAACCTAACCTAACCTAACCTAACCTAACCTAACCTAACCTAACCTAACCTAACCTAACCTAACCTAACCTAACCTAACCTAACCTAACCTAACCTAACCTAACCTAACCTAACCTAACCTAACCTAACCTAACCTAACCTAACCTAACCTAACCTAACCTAACCTAACCTAACCTAACCTAACCTAACCTAACCTAACCTAACCTAACCTAACCTAACCTAACCTAACCTAACCTAACCTAACCTAACCTAACCTAACCTAACCTAACCTAACCTAACCTAACCTAACCCAGTTCCCCCCCAGCTCTCGTGGTGTTCGGATCAGTTTCCACGCAGCTCCGCACTTAAAAATTGTTAAAAGTGGTTTTTTGTTATCCGATTATAACAAGTGAGGTGTCATTGGATGCGGAAAATTGATTCGCATAAAGTGCCGTGCATACATTGAATCGGATTGCAGTGATAAAGAAGCCTAGAGTGAAAAACCTCAAGTTTTGAGGTTAAGTGTGACGGGCGAAACTTAAAATCGCATACGCTGCTGAAATTAGTGCGGTGACCCCCTGTTTTTTCAACGGAATCCTGTGAGCAACGTGGCCCCACATCATCAGGACCACTCAAAATCGTCGCAACATTGCGTTTTCGCGACTTATTCAGGATTTTCTGAAAACCACGTGTCCTGAAAACACTGAAGGAGTGGAGGCAGCGGCGCGAAATTTTGCGCCAACCAAGAACACTACAACACAAGGCGAGTGCAACAATTTTCAGAATTTTTAGTCTGCTGAAATTTTAAATATAACGGTTACAAATTCTCATATTGTGACCCCCATAACTTCGGACTGAAGACACCTAGAAGAATTTTGCAACTGCAGCTCGTTGCGCGCTTCCTAGAAGACCTTAAGTTTTTAATTTCAAAATTTTAGAATAACCGGTTATTGAATAGTAATTAATTTTCCAAAAATTTTTTATTTCCTGAAATTCAGTACTGAAACTTAGTTTAAAAATTAAATTTGAATTGTAGTATTATAATAGCTTATTTATAGATAATATTGATATTTTTTCCAAAATTTTAGGTCAAGTACTTTTAAAGATATCGAATTTAATGTGTTTTTTGTTAATAAATCAGTTAAAATAGTAAAATATTACTTTTTTAGGCCGTAATTGTGTTTTTCCACCTATTTTGAGTATATTTTAGAGGAAATTCAGCCCGGATAACTTTAAAATTGGCGAAAATCGCGAAAATCCGCCATTTTGAAGGGACCCGGGTATAACTTGTTTAATTTATAGCACTAAAACCGTTGGGCGCACGAAGCTGCGGTTTTCGAGTTAGTGGGGAGCACCTTGTGTATTTTGACTTGGGATAGTTTTCAGGCGTTTTCAGCCTGAAAATTTTTCCAAGCCTGAAAACCATCCTGTCGTGTGCGGGAGGTGGAGCCGACTTGTGCATCCAAAACCCGGTCGCGATAGGGTAATTGGTTGCTGAGAAAACCTCATTTCAAATCGCTGTTTGACAGCTCGGCGGCCATCTTGGCTAATTTGAAACGGCTCTAACTCCCGAACCGGCAGACATATTCAAATTTTGTTTTCGGAATTGTGTTCAGGGGACCAATATCTGCCCCCCCCCCTCGGTTTCAGGAGAATCGGGGCCAAAAAATTTCAGTCTCCTGAAAATAATTTCAGTAGATAGAGCTCGTCAAGCTGATCCTAACAAGCCCAAGCTCGGGTCTTCTACGACCCATACGACCGGAGATATTGCGGTTCAAAAAGTAACTTTGACGTCTACGGCGGCCATATTGGAAATTTTAAAACACCTCTATCTCCGGAACGGTGGGTCGTAGAAGGCTGGGGTTTCTTTTGGGAATACTAGCTGGACCTCGGCTACAGGATAAGACCTTTTTCAGGAGCTTTCAGCCTGAAAAATTTTTTCAGGGCTGAAAACCCGTGCAACGGGTGGGTCTCGACGAGTACTTCAAGATAAACCCAAACTCGGGGCAATTCGGCCGGGGCGTTCGGGAGATACAGCCAATACCCGGGTTTTTCACCTAACATATCCGGGAAATCCGGAAGGCTGTACCGCCCGAACCCTTGGAGCTACGGAACCGTGCTTGGTGTCATTTTGAAGGGCTCGGAGAGACCTACCCGTTGGGTCCAACAAAGTGACTCTACATAGAGCACAGAAGTACTTTGGCCATAAATCGGGAACCATAGACCCTGGAACGGTTTTTCTTGTGGAGCGAGACTCCTATAGTATACATTTAATAAATAGTAGGAACTGTACTAGCTTAAACCGAGGAGACCGACTCTACATAGAGAAAATTAGGTTTTCAAATTTTTGTGTTATAGATATTTTATCTTTAGAAGACTCATCACGAAGGCTCTATTGAGCCTGACTGCAAACTAGAGTCAATATACGACTGGTTGACTAGCACTTGTTTAAGTATATCGTTGTTGTGTTGTGCTTTTATTTTGTTTATTGCGGTTTTGTTTCTTTATTTAGTTTGCTTGTGTTGACCACAATTAATTATTTTATTAATTTTGTTTACAATTTTATTACGTCCCTATTGACGTTGCTTACCTTATACATTTGACGCATACCTACCAGCATGTTCGGATACAGAACCCCGGCAAAGGCAAAGGTGGGCGAAGGTGAGAAATCACCATCTCAGCCTAGGGAGGTTGCTCCTACGAATGTCAGGCGTAGCATAGGGGAATGGGAAGGTACTAGTGCCAGCCCTACCCATGCTGCAGTCGAAAAGACGTCGCAGGCTGACCTGGTTAAAACCAGAAACAAGCCTGTATTGACTCAGGAGACCAAAGCTGCGACCACAGCAAGAAAGCCTTTAGACTTAAGCTCACCGCCTAGAATTAAATACGCAGACAGAACAGCCGAGGCCAAAGCCTGTCTCACGAAGGCCAAACTGCACCTAAACAGCTCCAGAAACACTAAGACGGAGATAAAGACAGCTGTATTTGAAGCCACTGAACGGCTTTATCAGCTAGTCAGAGAATTGGAGTCGGAGCTGAAGGCGGTAAAGCAGAAAACGACCAGGGAAGAGCCCGTGGTAATAGAGCTAGAAGCAGCCGCCGCAAAGCCAACTCCTTTCGTAAATACTGACGCGGAAAAAATCTTGATAAAGCTAGAACATAACACCAAGCTTCTAGTGGAAAATAACAAGAAGATAGAGGAGCTAAAGGACACAATTGACCACCAGAAAGAACTTCTGTCGAAAAATGACACATACGCGAGCGTGACTGCGGCTCAGGGTGCGAGGTCACTGACAAGATGCAGTACCTTGCACTCGGTTGTGGTCGCGTCTAAGGACGAAACAGAAACTGGTGAGGAAGTCCTAAACAGGATAAGGAAAGCAGTAGATGCTAAGGAAGGGTGGATTAAGGTAGAGAAAGTAAGGAAGGCGAAGGATAGAAAAATAATAATAGGCCTGAAAACCACAGAGGAAAGGAGTAAGATCAAGGATCGACTTCAAATGGAAGGAGTGGACCTCACTGTCGAGGAAGTTAAAAACAAGGACCCCCTTCTGATTTTAAGGAACGTCTTGGTGGTTAACACCGATGAAGACATCATCAAAGCCCTGAGAAATCAGAATCGGGGTGTTTTTGACGGCCTCGACAGTGAAGAAAACAGAGTGGTGGTTAAATACAGGAGAAGGACGAGGAACCCGCATATTGGCCACGTCATTGTCAGCGTCTCTCCCACCATATGGCGCCGAGCAACAGAGGCCGGGACCGTGCATATAGATCTCCAGCGCATAAGGGTCGAAGACCAGACCCCGCTAGTCCAATGCACGCGTTGCCTAGGCTTTGGACACGGTAAGCGGTTCTGCAAGGAGTCTGCAGACCTCTGTAGCCATTGCGGCGATCCCCACATGAGGTCTGAATGTCCGGACTGGCTCTCTGGCTCATCACCCGCTTGCCGAAATTGCACCAAGGCAAAGATCGAAAGCGGAGTGCAGCATAATGCATTTAGCCATGATTGCCCGGTACGCAAGAGATGGGATGACGTGGCCAGATCGACCGTAGCTTATTGCTAAGGGCACCTCGATGGAAAACACCCCCTATGGTGTAGTGCAAGCAAACCTCCAGCGCAAGAAGCTAGCGACCAACGAGCTTCTGATAGAAGCCACGAAGCGTGGTATAGCGGTGGCTCTTATCCAGGAGCCGTATGTGGCCGGAGCGAAAGTAATGAGGAGTCACAGGGGCGTTAGAGTCTTCCAGAGCACTGGTACAGGAGATGGGACTGTCAAGGCGGCAATAGCCGTTTTTGACAGTGACCTCACAGTCAGACAGTACCCGCAACTCACCACAACTAACATCGTAGTGGTGGGAATCCGGACCAGTGCCTGGGAAATCACGCTTGTCTCCTATTACTTTGAGCCAGACCGGCCCATCGAGCCCTACTTAGAGCACCTCAAACAAATTGAGCGCGTAGTTGGTCCTAGAAAATTGATCGTCGGAGGGGATGCCAACGCCAAGAGTACTTGGTGGGGCAGCCCGACAACTGACCATAGGGGGGAAGATATGGTAGGAACTCTCGGTGAGCTAAACCTGAATATACTCAATCAGGGAAACACCCCGACCTTCGACACAATCCGAGGAGGGAAACGGTACAGTAGCCACGTCGACGTAACCGCCTGTTCCAACGACATCTTGGACATGGTAGACGATTGGAGGGTCGACGAAGGACTCACGAGCTCGGACCACAACGGCATCACGTTCAAAATCCTCTTACGAAAATCAAAAGGTATTAAAGTCGAGAGAACGACCCGTAAATTTAATACTAGAAAAGCCAATTGGTCCAAATTTCATGAGAAGTTTGGCCAACTGAAAATAGATAATAATCTTACGGTAGTCGAAATAGATAAAATTAATAGCTTAGAGCAAATTGATACGGTAACTAATAATTACACCAAAATAGTAGATGAAGCCTGTATTCAAGCAATACCAATTAAAAAAGTTAAAGAGGAACTTACCTTGCCGTGGTGGTCCGAGAGACTCGTTGAGATGAAGAAGGCCGTCGCTACCATGAAGCGCAGGATCCGCTGTGCCGCCCAAATCCGGAGGTCGAAGGTCGTGGAGGAGTACCTTAAACAGAAAAAGGAGTATGAGACAGAAGCAGCTAAAGCTCAAACCGAGAGCTGGAAGGAGTTCTGTGGGAAACAGGATAGGGAGGGGGTCTGGGAGGGAATTTATAGGGTGATAGGCAGGACCCAGCGCAGGGAGGAGGACCGGCCTTTGGAGAAGAATGGTGATGTGCTGGATGCGAAGGGCTCGGTTAAGTTATTAGCGGAAACGTTTTACCCAGAGGACCTCGTCGAATGTGACAACGCCCATCACCGCTCCATCAGGATTAAGGCCGAAAATGTGAACGTTGGTGAACAAAATGATCCTTGCGATCCTCCGTTCACAATGGCAGAATTGAAGAATTCAATGGAGTCATTCAATCCGAAGAAGGCACCGGGCTCAGACGGTTTTACTGCTGACATTTGTCATCATGCCGTGAGTAATGACCCGGATATGTTTTTAAAACTCCTGAATAAGTGCCTGGAATACCACTACTTCCCCACAGCCTGGAAGGAGGCAACAGTCGTGATCCTGAGAAAACCTGGGAAGGAGAACTACGGCACCCCAAAGTCATATAGGCCGATTGGACTGTTGCCTATATTAGGCAAAATTTTCGAGAAGATGCTGGTGGCCCGCCTGAAGTTCCATCTCTTACCGGGAATGAGTACCCGCCAGTACGGATTCATGCCGCAAAGGAGCACCGAAGACTCCCTCTATGCCCTCATGCAGCACGTTAACGAAAAACTAGCACAAAAAAGGATACTAACGCTCGTATCTTTGGACATAGAGGGAGCTTTCGATAGCGCCTGGTGGCCTGCAATAAGGGTCCGTCTGGCGGAGGAAAAGGTTCCCATAAACCTTAGGCGGGTCATGGACAGTTATCTTAACAACCGAAAAGTGTCGCTCAGGTACGGTGGGGAGGCATTTGGTAAGGGCACTAATAAAGGCTGCGTCCAGGGCTCAATCGGGGGCCCAATCCTATGGAATTTACTCCTAGACCCCCTTCTGAAAGCATTGGAAAATAGGGGACATTACGTTCAGGCATTCGCGGATGACGTCCTCCTGATCTTTGATGGAGAGACAGCGCAAGAGGTGGAGGAACATGCCAATGTTGCTCTCAATCATGTTCTGGCGTGGGGAGTGGAAAACAAACTTAAGTTTGCTCCTCATAAAACAACCGCTATGGTTATAACCAGGAAATTAAAGTATGACACACCACGCCTGAGCATGGGGGGGATCAATATTGGCATGTCAAGGGAGATTAAACTTCTGGGTGTGACCATCGACGAAAAACTTACGTTCAACACCCACGTTTCGCTCGTTTGTAGAAAGGCAATTGCCATCTACAAGCAGCTGTGTAGAGCGGCAAAGGTGAGTTGGGGGTTACACCCAGAGGTTATACGCGTAATATATGTGGCGACTGTAGAGCCCATAATACTTTACGCTGCTAGCGTATGGGCACCGGCAGCTAAAAAGTTGGGCGTAATTAAGCAACTTGCGACCGTTCAGCGAGGAATCGCCCAGAAAATGTGCAAGGCATACCGCACGGTCTCCCTGTGCTCAGCATTAGTTTTGTCTGGGATCCTTCCCCTTGACCTCAGGGTGCACGAGGCGGCATCACTGTACGAGGCCAAGAGGGGAGTGCCCCAGGCGTTGCTGGGAGACAGGGAGGTCGAGCGGATGTCAGCGGCTATAGGGGATCCTCACCCAGTAGTGCGCGACATCTTGCATTTTGATAGCCTGGGAAATCAAGAGCAACTTGATAGCATCGGAAACCTCGACATCCGCATCTATACGGATGGGAGTAAGTTTGGAGGAGGGGTCGGTGCCTCGCTGTCAATATGGAACAGTGAGGCGGAGACCAGAGCCCTCAAACTTACCCTAGCCAAATACTGTACGGTATACCAGGCCGAGCTCCTGGCGATAACTAGGGCGACTAGAGAGGTCATAAAGATCAAGGCATCTTCCTTTGGGATTTTCAGCGACTCAATGGCGGCTCTTCAAACGATTATAAATCCCGGATCTCACCACCCTCTGGCGGTAGAAGCTAGGGATAATATAAAATCCGCATCCCACCAGAACAAAGTTATAAACTTGTTCTGGGTAAAAGCTCACGTAGGGTTACTTGGGAATGAAAGAGCCGACCAGCTAGCAAGAGAGGCCGCTGGGAATCCCAAAAGAAAACCTGACTATGATCAGTGCCCGATCTCGTTCATTAAGCGCAGCATACGCACTGCAACGCTTGATGAATGGGACCGTAGGTACAAAACCAGCGACACAGCATCGGTCACCAAGTTATTCTTCCCGGATGCGCGGGCGGCTTATGGTATAATTCGCAGGTTGGGAACTGACAGTTTGAGCACGCAGATAATGACGGGGCACGGTGGATTCTCTGAGTATTTGAATCGTTTCAAGCGCAAGGAGAGTCCATCGTGTATCTGCGACCCGGACGCTAGGGAGACGGTCCCGCATATATTATTTGAGTGTCCTCAATTTGCTATGCGCCGCTTTAACGCCGAGAATGTATTGGGTATGCAAATCACTCCTAGCAGTTTAAAAGATATTATAAATAGTAAGAATGCAGAAATATTGATGGACTATTGTAAATATGTTGCAAAGAAAGTTATTGAAAGGAACAAAACCGGATAAGAAAATATGCTGTCACAATATAGTGAATTATATTAGTGTCTAGCATAGCATTATTAAGAAGTTGTATAAAACGATAAGATCAATAGGAAATAAGAACTATGTTAATATGTATCATCTAGAATAAGAATAAATAAATAAGTAAGAACTGCTCCCCTTTCTCCAAAGAAGAGAAGGATAGAAATTAAAAATGTTAAATAGTATAATATAAGATAAGAAATAATAATGTAAGTAAATAGAATAAGCTAGATAAGAAATAATGTAATAGTAAAAACTAAATATAAGCTAAGAAATATTACAAAGTGTAAAATAGTTATAGCTTAGAATAAGATGAAATGTAAGATTTTGTTAAATAAAAAATTGTCTCACTGTTTCACTGTAGAACCCTAAGGAAAGAATGAATAAGTATAGTTAGATAGTTAAAAGAAATAAGATAGTTGGGAATCCCACCCATTAAAGAAAGAATGATGACGAGTATAAGAAAGATCAAGGATGAGGAATGAAAGTACGAGAAGCATGAATGCGAGAACTGGTATGTAAGAGTAATATAGACAGGCATAGACTCCGATTTCGTTGGAGGTAGTAGTATAAAAAAAAAAAAAAAAAAAAAAAAAAAAAAAAAAAAAAAAAAAAAAAAAAAAAAAAAACCTAACCTAACCTAACCTAACCTAACCTAACCTAACCTAACCTAACCTAACCTAACCTAACCTAACCTAACCTAACCTAACCTAACCTAACCTAACCTAACCTAACCTAACCTAACCTAACCTAACCTAACCTAACCTAACCTAACCTAACCTAACCTAACCTAACCTAACCTAACCTAACCTAACCTAACCTAACCTAACCTAACCTAACCTAACCTAACCTAACCTAACCTAACCTAACCTAACCTAACCTAACCTAACCTAACCTAACCTAACCTAACCTAACCTAACCTAACCTAACCTAACCTAACCTAACCTAACCTAACCTAACCTAACCTAACCCAGTACGTGACGCACATCGTCCAGATAAACAACTAAAAAAGGTAGCTCCTACAAAAAAATTTCTAAAAAATAGAAATTGCTACTTACGCGCGTGAAAGTTTGTGCAGTGCTAAAGTGTGAGCCAATAAACAAGTGATAGTGTGGGCAACTGTGTATCTCATCAGGTTCATCAGATATACCCCCGGAACTTTGCCCAGCAGTGGAGAACGCCAGGTCAGTGACATCAAATATCCTTCAACATCATCAAGAAGACGCTAAAAAGCGCTGTCCGGCGATATACCACACGTCAAGTTCCGACGGGAAACCAGCGAGATACTGAGCAGCAAAAATCACCAAAAACCACGTGTTTTGAGGTTAGTTCCCCACACTTAACCTCACATCAACACAAAATACACGTGGTGCCTCACACATCCAGCGACTCGGTGCCACCATCGACCATCTGTGGAGACTCCGAAGACGACCCTCAGCCAGACGTGAAGACACCTCGAACGTCCATCAGGTAGGTCTGAGGGAACTCCTGAACCCTACATCCCAAACCCCTCGTGTTTAGGGTCGTTAGACTCAGAACACTGAGACCTCCCCAAATCCATCCCCAAAACCCCTCCCCTCCTTCCTTACCCCCCCCCCCCTTTCCCCCCCCCCCAATTACCCCCCTCTCCCCCCAACTTAACCGGGCGAACCTTAGTTCACCCCCTGAGGGTTAGCGACTTAGCTAAGGGTGATAGGCATATCGAGATTGGGCTCACCGCCCCCCCCCTACTGAGATTGCCTCACCCCCCCTCATCACATCTAGGAAAGTAAGAGCCCCGGGCACATCGTGTTTGGGCTCTTTGGACTCAGGGCAATTGGACCAACCTCTTGGCCCTGGCAGTTGGAACCCCCCCCCCCCTCACCAACATCCCCCCCCCCTCCTCACCAAAATCCAAGTCCTACCTCAACCCAAGTCCTACCCCAACCCAAGTCCTACCCCAACCCAACGTAATCCCCCCACCCCCCACCCCCCCCCACCCCCCTCACTCCCCCCCACTCCCCCCACTCCCCCTCACTCCCCCCCACTCCCCCTCACTCCCCCCCACTCCCCCTCACTCCCCCTCACTCCCCCTCACTCCCCCTCACTCCCCCTCACTCCCCCTCACTCCCCCTCACTCCCCCTCACTCCCCCTCACTCCCCCTCACTCCCCCCCCACTCCCCCCCGTCAATAATCGCCCCGCGAGACCCCCCCCCCGACCCCCCCTCAGACCAAACCCCCTCAGGCTATAACTCAGCAACGAGACCACATAGACCCACCGAGTTTGGGCTCATTTGAATCGGCAAGAGAAGAGGAACAACTTGGCCCCAACAGATTTCCCGATTTCCGCACTTCACCCCCCCGAGCTATAACTCCATAACCGAACAAGATACGCATACCGTGTTTGGGCTCGTTGAAATCGGGAGAAGAAAAGGAACAAGTTGGCCCCGACGAAATCTCCGATTTCCATCACCCCACCCCCTCGTAGAAGCAGAATCCAGCAAAAAACTCGCAAAACACACATCAAGGCTACAATCAACCCAGCCACACGCGCGAACGTACTCTGCAGCCGCAACAGACGTCGACCAACATCATCCACCAGACTTCTGTTAATAAAAAAAAAAAAAAAAAATACAAAACGCAGCAGGAGGTTAGTTAATTAGATTAGTTTAGAATTAATATCACATATATATATATATAACTAGAATTAAGTATAGATTATAAAACTCACCCACAATATGTCATCAAACGCCAGCTCTGGCAAACAGCGAGCCGCTGTACCAACCTCACAAAATAACCCCGCGAAACCGACCACAGCGCGCCCTCTGGCTTCCAGCAAAATTTTGAAGCCTAAAATAAGCAAATTGCAGAAAAAGGGCGCTGATCAGGAGTCGCCAGTCAGCGAGGACGGCTCAACCACAATGCACTCTCTTCCCTCCACCCTCACAACTCCCCCAACAACAACACCGGCCCCACAAAGAGTTGCCTCTGCAGAGTGTATCACTCCAAGGGAAACTGCACCTTCCCAGTCCCTAGAGGGCTCTGAACAAGCCACAGAGTCGGACTCAATTTCACCTGAGTCTGACACGCTGGGGCAGTCAGAGCCCGCTAGGGACAGGCGAAGCATGCTCCCCCCAATCTCCACCAAACGCCCAGGAGTGTTCATGGACATGGCCACACAGGTGGCCAACGAAATGTTCCTGAAGGGCAAAGAGGCACTAGAGATGGCCGGGAATATGAAGAGAGAGTGCAAAACAACCGCCATGGAATGTATGCAGACACTATTTCAAAGCTGCCTGGCCCTGTCAGATTCCAGGAGCAGACACATGAACAACATCGAAAAAGAACGTACAAACCATGCGCGAGAAATAATAAGACTCGAGAAAGCACACAACAAAAAAATCGAAGAGTTGAACCAGCGGCTAGCCACCGAACTAGAGCTGGCCAGAATAGACATCCGCAACAACCTGGAGGAGACTAAAGCAGTCAGAAGTTGGCTGGGGTACGAGACCGAGGAGCCCCACAAAAAAATTGCCAATACTCTGGCCGCAGTCAAAACAATCGAGGCTAGTATGAAAGAAGTCATAGCCCGAATAACAGGAAGTGAAGCGACGCAAGGGGCCATAGATCTACAGCCCCTCATAGCCCAGCAATTGACTCTAACAACGAAAATAGAGCAATTATCGCAACAATTGGACGCAATGCGTCGCGACCTAGACCGGGCAGGCGACTCAAACACCATACTGACATCAACAACAACAAAAATAGTAGATATGCTCGAAAACATCACCACACACACACCGACACAGTCCCTACAAACAACGACCCTAAAACTTGGTGAGGACCTAGCTGAGGTCAAGAAAACGCTCGTGAAGGTGCAGGAACAAACTGCACAGACAGCGTCTTCTCAAGACACCACAAACCCGATAGAAGAGCACCTGCAACCGATTGCAGAAAGATTGGAGCTCGTATCGGAAGAAATGGTGTCCGAGCTCCGCAACATCCACAAGCTCAAAGACATAATACCAACACCAGCATTGGGTCTAGGGACTGAAATGGCCCTAGCAGGAATGGCCAAGTCATTTAACACCAACAAAAAACCATCATATGCGAGTGTCGCAGCCAAACCACCACCGCCACCGCCCCCAAAAAAGCCCAACCACACCTTGATAATCTCGGCGACGGACCCCAAAAGCACCGGGGACAACGTCATCGAGAGAATCAAGGTTGCTCTGGATTGTAAGGCAACTGGCGCGAGAGTTGAACGAGTAAGAAAGGGCCGCAATCAAAAGATCATATTGACATGTGGCTCGAAAGAAGACCTCAACCTCGTTCACACCAAAGTTAAGCAAGACACACAGCTCAAAGCGGAAGTGGCGCAAAATAAAAACCCGCTCATAAAAATAAAAGATGTACTAGCTTACCACACAGACTCTGAGCTCACGCAGCAAATACTCGCCCAAAACAAGAACCTGCTTCAAGGCCTTGACATGAAAGACATCACACTTAAAGTCCGTTATCGCAAGAGAGCCCGAAATGTTCTGGAGGCCCATCCCATCATTGAGGTCTCACCAGTCCTCCACCGGCGGTTCCTGGAGGCGGGGAAACTCTATATAGGCCTACAATGCAGACAAGTCGAAGACCAGACCCCACTGGTGCAGTGCATCAAGTGCCTGGGCTTCGGCCATACGAAAACAGTCTGCAGAGAAGAGCAAAGCCTATGCAGCCACTGCGGTGAAGGGCACTCCTGGGAAAAGTGCCCCGGCAGGCTCGCAGGAAACCCACCCGCATGCAGGAACTGCTCGAGGGAGAATGGGGTAGACACAGACTGCCTCCATAACGCATTCAGCAATGAGTGCAAAGTGAGACAAAAATGGGACGCAATAGCCAGATCAAAGATAAACTATTGCTAAGGGCACCCAGAACAATAATACCAACATCACCACAATTCTTCAAGACCAACATAGCGAAATAAAATTCATCCAGGCAAACCTTCAAAGATCACAACTCGCCACAACCGAATTACTTCAGGTCGCAAAAAGCAGGGGCATACTGGTGGCTATGGTGCAAGAACCCTACGTGGGCAGCTCAGGGATAGTAAAAGAATACCCTGGCACCAGAGTCATCCAGTGTACTCTTGGCCGTCAAAAACCGGTCAAGGCGGCAATCATAGTCTTTGGTGACAAATTGAGAGTCATTCATGACCCACAGCTTGTGACCGAGACTGAGGTGGCCGTTTTGCTGGATACCGGCAAACTGAAGTTTGGGGCGGTGTCTGTGTACTTTGAAGGAGATCAGGACATCCAGCCATATATCATCCGCACCAAAGAGTTTATGACAAAGCTGTATACCAGAAACATCATTGTGGCCGGCGATGTGAATGCCTGGAGCCACTGGTGGGGTAGCGGCGCAGAAGACAAAAGAGGCGAAGAGTACCATGCCTTTCTGTGTGAGACAGATCTGCACATCCTCAACACAGGGGACACGCCAACATTCGAAACCCTCAGAAGGGACACGCTGTGCACTAGTATAGTGGACGTCACAGCCTGCACGAGTTCCTTACTGGGGAAAGTTGACGGCTGGAGAGTGCACAGAGGGCTGACAACATCCGACCACAACGCCATCACTTTCAGCATCCGCGTGGAGGGGACTCTAGAACCTCTGAAGTCAACATCCACGCGGATCTACAATACCAAGAAAGCAAAGTGGCCTGAGTTCTCAGCTACCCTGAGGCACCTGATAGCACAAGAAAACATCACCCCCAGTTCAATTGAGATGTTGCAGACACCAGAAAGCCTGGAGACCACCATCACGGCCTACGAAAACAGCATCCATGAAGCTTGCAAAAAAGCAATACCGCTGGCAAGCGCATGGAAGGGCAAGGCCCTCCCGCCGTGGTGGTCGAAAGAACTCGAGACGTCAAAAAAAGATGTCCTAAGAAAAAAGCGCCGCATCAGAAATGCCGCCCCATCACGCAGGCAATACGTTATAGACGAATACCTGCAGGCAAAACAGGCATACACCGCACAAGCAGACGAAGCCCAGACAAAGAGTTGGAAGGAATTCTGTACAAAACAAGAAAAAGAGAGTATGTGGGATGGCATCTACAGAGTCATAAGGGGTAAAGCAAGAAGGAAAGAAGACATGTTGTTAAGGGACGCAGGCGGTCACACGCTAAACCCACAGCAGTCGGCAGACCTACTTGCCAAAACTTTCTACCCAGACGACTCAGTAGATACAGATGAACCATACCACACCCTCATTCGGGACACAGTCGACTCCACAGATCCGGTAAACACACGCGAGTTGTCAGCAGATGATCCGCCCTTCACAGCAGCTGAGTTGGATTTGGTGCTACACGCACTAAATCCAAAAAAGGCTCCGGGACCAGACGGCCTAACGGCGGACATCTGCATGGCTGCTATCCAGAGCGACAGGGAAGTGTTTATGGCAATAGCAAATAAATGCTTACAGCTAACGCACTTTCCCAAGCAATGGAAGGTAGCCCACGTGATAATTCTGCGAAAACCCGGAAAAGACGACTATACACACCCAAAATCGTACAGGCCGATCGGTCTGCTGTCAGTTCTCGGCAAGATCATAGAGAAACTGATGATACGCAGACTGCATTGGCACATCCTTCCAACACTAAACGATAAACAATACGGCTTCTTGCCACAGCGCGGAACTGAAGACGCCCTGTATGACCTAGTGACACGAGTAAAAAGAGAAGTTGAGACTAAAAAGTCGGTACTCATTGTGTCACTGGACATAGAGGGGGCCTTCGATAACGCGTGGTGGCCAGAACTAAAAAACCAGCTCGTTAAAAGAAAATGCCCTCGAAACATCTACGCCATGGTAGATTCGTACCTCGAAGACCGAAAGATCGTGGTCAACTACGCCAGAGCAGCAAGCGAGAAAAAGACTACAAAAGGTTGCGTCCAGGGATCCATTGGTGGACCTACCTTTTGGAATATAATAATCGACTCGCTGCTGCAAAAGCTAACAGGCGAGGGGGTTTACTGCCAGGCCTTCGCGGACGACGTGGTGTTGATCTTCTCCGGTCGATCGATCAGTGCCATGGAGCACGAAGCAAACGAGGCACTGGGGAAGGTGGTGGAGTGGGGAAAGCAAAACAAGCTTCGTTTTGCGGCCAGCAAAACTAACGCAATGCTCATCACCAAAAAACTAAAGTATGAGCCCCCACAACTCATCATCTCCGGTACTCCTATAAAATTGCTAAAAGAAATCAAGCTCCTTGGCCTCATCATAGACAACCAGCTCACCTTTAAGTCACATGTGGCAGCAATATGCAAGAAAGCTGCAGAAATATACAAACAACTCGCATGTACAGCAAAGGTGACCTGGGGACTGAACGGAGAGATCACCAGAACGATATATGTTGCGGTAATAGAGCCGATAGTGCTATACGCTGCGAATGCATGGGCCCCAGCAGCGGAATTGCAGATGGTCAAAGACCAGCTGAACACCCTGCAGAGAGGCTTCGCACTCAAGATCTGTCGGGCGTATCGCACGGTGTCGCTCACGGCCGCAACCGTCCTAGCCGGCATAATCCCCCTGGATCTCAGGATTCAGGAGGTACGAAACTTATACCAAGCCAAAAAAGGTCTCTCGTCAGACTATCTGCCACCGCAAAAAGAGCTCGAACTCAACGTAGGGTATCTCGACCAGCCCCACCCATCCACTATGACACCAGTGGAGTTCGAGCTCATAGAGAACTTAAACCCCGACACCCTACACTCACACCAAATACAAGGCCCGACCATATACACCGACGGCAGCAAACTTGACAACAAGGTCGGTGCAGCGCTCACATGGTGGGAGGGGGAAAGGGAAACCAGTTTCTCTACATTCACCCTCGATTCCTCCTGCACAGTCTTTCAATCAGAGTTATATGCGTTATACGAAGCGGTACGACTTGTGGAGAACAGCAGAGATCAAGTAGTAAATATTATGAGTGACTCCAGGTCCTCCCTTGAACTGCTGAAAAATCCAAGAGTAAGTCACCCGCTAGTAAAACGCATCAAGGACTGTGTAGGGGAGATCAGGAGAGGTGGCAGAGAAGTACGATTCTTCTGGCTGAGAGCACACATAGGCACAACCGGCAATGAGAGGGCAGACGAGCTGGCAAAGTCTGCGGCAACTACACCACACAGCCCACCAGATTACGACAAAGTTCCCCTGTCCTACGTCAGAAAGAAGATCAGGGAGGAGACTGTCCATAAATGGCAGGACAGGTACACAGCCTCCACCACGGGGGGAGTCACCAAAATATTTATGCCAAATGTCAACACGGCATATAAAATAACAAGAACAACAAGGATGACTCCTACACGTGTACAAGTACTGACGGGGCACGGGGGGATCGCGGAGTATCTGCACCGGTTCAAGGTTAAAACCAGTCCCGGCTGTGAGTGTGATCCGAACACAAACGAATCCATATGGCACGTCCTGCTGGAATGCCCTCGCTTCGCTGCACCCAGAATGGACTTGGCACTCCAGTTGAACATCAAACTGGAAGTAGGGAACCTGCACAGCATAATGGCAAATACAGCAGCCAGAACGCAGTTCCTTTCCTTCGCAGAAAAAGCCATGAAGAGAGCAGCGACACGCAACGCTACCATAGATCAGCAAGAAGCGGTGGTCCAAACAACAAACCAGCCTCAAACGGTAGCACAACCACTCCAACCGACACCACAAACATCCAGCACAAGCCGCATGCTAAGATGGGCAATGATGGGAACGCCAGGTCTAAAAACGCGAGGAGTAGCCCGTTTCATGGAAGACAACAGCGAAACGCTGGGTCTGAGCTTCTGTAACGCCAGACCCAGGAAATGGGTTACAATCTCCCCAGGACTGGCCTCCCTCATGAACGGTAGCACCCTCAAGACCAGCCTGCGGCGAAGGCTTTACGAACAGCTGTCCGAAATAGAAATAGCCGACCAACGCTGCAGGCTGGTGAGAACGCGCAATAAAACAGTTTTGCTGTTCGAAGGCACTGATAACATCAGCCAGTTCAAGCAAGCGTGCAAGGTGCTGTTGAGAGTGGGAGAGAGTGGCGATAACCCGGATGAGACAACACAAGCAAAGAAGATCAGCGTTGACGCCATGGTAGTAGCCCATACTAAAGGAGAAGTTGCAGACCACAAAGGGAGTCTAGAGGCCTCAAAACACCACGACGTAATAGTCTATGAGGACCGAGGAGAAGACCTCAACTTCCTTAAGCAACACGGCTCGCCTGCACGAATAAGTACCCCAATAAACGACCCGCACGGGGTACCAGCACCAAGCGGCTCCGAGAGGTTACAAAACCGAATAGCCAGCGAGGAAGCAGCGAGCCGTCTCCAGCGCGGCACTACCATCAGAAGACAGTCAGAGGAAGAGAACGGAAGGCTGAAAACCCTTGCCAAGGGGCTACAAGCTGCATTCAGCCTCATACCGACCCGACTAAGAGCGTGCAAGCTCACTACTCCCTT
>CAOJZF010000074.1:52500-67733 GCA_948465475.1 Thalpophila matura
GTGGCGTGTGCTCCGCCCTGGAAGGGAACAGAGCGCTCACCACGCCCTCAAGCACCTGCGGCTGGAGACTCCGGGACAGTGGGGGGGCCCACGGGCGTAATTTGCCCCTCACCATGAGGTAAGGGCGCCCCCACGGATCACGGTCCAGAGTCGCCAGCAGCTCCTCGCGAGCCTGGATCTTTGCCAGCTTGATGGCTAGCTTGAGGGCTTTCTTCGCCACTCTGTACCCTTCGTACAGTTCCGCCTCTTCGACCTCGTCGCGATAGGTCCTTCTGCGGTACCTGGTGTACCGGCGCCGCACTGCCACACAGGCGATGCGCAACTGCGCGATTTCTTGCGACCACCAGTACACCTGGCGCCTGGCAGGTATCGGCCGAACACGGGGCATCGCCGCATCGCAAATATGCGACATGCCCTTCCGGAACCACTCTGCCTCCACGTCTATGTCGGCAGGCCTGTCGGGCGACTCCAACCAGGCCTGCACGATTGAAGCCTCCAGAAGGGCCTCCCGGTCCAGCCGTTTTAGTGCCCAACGCGGGCCGTCCCCCACCCCAACCGGGGCCGCTTGGAGCGGACCGCTCGAGGTCTGGGCGGAGACGTTGAACCGAATGTATCGGTGATCCGACAACGTCTCCACCTCCTCCAATACGCGCCACTCCTGCACACGGCGCGCGAGAGCGGGGCTAGCGAACGAAATGTCCACTATTGACCCGCCCCGCTGGCGCACGCACGTTTGCACGGAGCCCCGGTTTAGGAGAAGTAGGCCTAACTCCACAGCCCACTCCTCCAGCACTTCCCCTCGTGCATCCGTCGTCGGGGAACCCCAAGCCGTAGACTTGGCGTTGAAGTCCCCCGCGACGAGAACGGGATGAGGACGGCGGCGACTGACGACAGTGCCCAGCTCTGCTACAGAGCCCTCGAAGTCGGCGAGAGATTGGTTGGGGGAGAAGTACACCCCCACGACCATAATCTCATCACACATCGCCGCGACATATCCCCGTCCCCGGGTGACGGTCTCGAGGGACGGGGACCCAGCGGCGACGTGCGTGAGTAGCGCCACCGAGCCGCTAGTGTCGCTCACCCAGTCATTCCTGGGGGGGACAAAATAGGGCTCGGCGACGATGGCGACATTTATGAACCACTCCGCCATGCTCTGGAGCAAAAGGTCCTGAGCTCTGGCGCAGTGGTTAATGTTGGCTTGGAGGAGACGAAGGTGTGGGGCCATTACTGGGTTTCCATGGCTATCGTCTCCTCCACAGCCTTTTGCGGCTCTTTATTGCCCGCAGCCGGTGGGTGAGTCGGCTGCGAGGAATCAATTTTTCCCAGTCCCTTTTTGCCAGGCTTCTTTTTGCGCTTGGTCCCCGCGCAAGCCCTGCTGCCCGCCCGATGCTCCGCCGACTTGCCCGCCGCCGCACAAATTACGCAATGCGGCGGGGCACTGCAAGACGCGGCCTTGTGACCGGGCTGACCGCAGCGGAAACAGAGTTGGCTGCGGTCGACCCCCGAGGTGCACCGCGCTCCGACGTGACCTTCCTCGATACATCGGTAGCACCTCATGGGTTTGGGCGTCAGGAGCTTCACTTGCGCCGAGACCCAGCCCACCAACAGCCTGTTACCCTTTACTATCTTTTGGGCCGCCGCAACGGGGCAGCTCACCAGAACTGTCCCAAGGCCTGTAAAGCCCGGCCGAATAGCACCCGTCTTCACGTGCTCTTGCGGGCACTCCCCGACCCTTGCGACAGCGGCTGTCACTTCTTCGGGCGTGACTGAGTCATCCAGGCCAGAAACGCGCAAGTCTAGAGACTTGATTGGCCTGGACACTCGAACATCATCTTGTCCGAGTGACGCCCTCAGTTTTTCGGCAAGGGCGTCCGCCTTCGAGCCGCTGGTGGCGCCGGAAATTTCCAGCAAGCGGGCACCGGTAGCGGTTGGTTTGCACCGGATGCCCGCTATACCGAGATCGGGGAGTGAAATCTCGGCTTTGGCCTTCGCAAGGATCTCGGCATAGCTGACTCCCCGCTCCACCGCTCCAGGCTGCAGCGTCAACACCACGGCCGTTGAACGTGGGGCACGGAGCCTGGCACCAACTTTTTTGGCCGCCTTCTCAGCCTGTTGGGCCGACTTCTTAGCCTTGCGGCTTGCCTTTTTGGTCTTTTTCTTAGCCCCAACTGTTTCCCAACTATCTCCACTGGGCCCAGCAGGCTCGAGGCGCTCCTGTGAAGGGACTTGGGTGGAGGTCCCAGGTGTTGCCACTGCTGCTGCCGCTTTCTTCCCCTTCCCCTTTCCCTTTCCCTTGCCCTTCTGGGATATGGGGGCTGCGGGAGCCGCTGAGGAGGTGGAGGTGGAAGCGGCCATTTGACTCGGCTGCGCTGATAGTGCCGAGGCTGCAGTTTTCGCCGCATAAGTTGGCGCCGATGCCACTCTGTGGTCAGCAGCCAAGGGCGGGCGCAGAAGCCTGCCCTCCAAAACCCCAAACCGAGTGTTGAGGCTGGCTAGTTCCTTTCGGAGCAGGGAGGCTAGCTCTGACTCCTGGGGCTGTGGAAGGCCTATTTCTGCCCGAAGACGGTTCAGGCGGAAGTTCTCCATTTCCGCCTTGAACGCGTCGTGCTCCTTACGGAGCTCCGCCACTTTGGCTGCTAGCCGGGCGTTTTCCGCCTGCAGCTTTAAGGTCTCCTCTGAGGAAGTGCGCTGAAGGAGGACTTCGGTATAAGCAACAATTGACGCCGTTGCCTCCTTCAGTGCCTTCTGGCTGCACCCGCTGAGGCCTTTCGAGACCTTGCCTACTCTTTTTATGGCCGCTACAGCCTCCAACATCCCGGTATTGAGGTCGGCAGCGGTCATGTCTACTGCTGTGACCTCATTCGACATTGAGGCCGCAGAGGACTCTGACAGCCTGGTGATTCGACCAATGGTCACCCTCTCTGTCAGAGCGGCAACTTGCCGCTCGTCCTCCGCGCGCTTCTCCTCAGCCGCTGCTGCCTTTTGGGCGGCCTTCAACTCTCTTCTGGATTTAAGTCAACGTCACGCGGTGTTCCCAGGCGGTCACCCATCCAAGTACTGACCGCGCCCGATGTTGCTTAACTTCGGTGATCGGACGAGAACCGGTGTTTTCAACGTAGTATGGACGTTGACAACCTAACCTAACCTAACCTAACCTAACCTAACCTAACCTAACCTAACCTAACCTAACCTAACCTAACCTAACCTAACCTAACCTAACCTAACCTAACCTTTTTTTTTTTTTTTTTTTTTTGTTCTCGGGGTGGAAATCCTCATGGATGTCCCCCGCCCTGGGGAGGGCGGGGGGGTCTGTCAGACTCTTACTGACTAAAACCACCCCGGTGTTCCGTCACACACGTGAACCGGAGGCCACGGGAACACATAAGTAGTCTTCCGCAGCCTCCGACTAGTGCCGGCCCGCCACTGCGGGCCCCGTCCCGGTCAAGGGGGGAGTGAGGTGTTCGACTCCCCCCGTGACGTTACGTCTCTGAGGGGCGCGCGTGGAACACTACGCGCCACCGCCTCGGGTCCTGCTGGATGGGGGGCGGCGGACGTCCCCGAGTCCGCCGCCCCTGGACCCGTTTAGGGGGGTTGGAAGAGGGCGTTGTCCGCCCTCCGCCGACGCCCGGTGCGCCTGCTGCGGGCCGGGAGAGCACTCGTCATCTCCCTCTCCCTTTCCGCAGCCTCCTTCTGCGACATGACAGTTTCGCAGAAGGAGATCACCGCGTCCCACGACTCTGCGCCGCCAACCATCGCGCGAACGACGGCCGGCAGCGACAGGTCGGGTCCCACTTCCGCAACGAGGGCACGGCGCGGCTCCTCCCATGCGGCACACTCTGCCAGCGTATGCCGCGCAACCTAACCTAACCTAACCTAACCTAACCTAACCTAACCTAACCTAACCTAACCTAACCTAACCTAACCTAACCCAGGCAAGATATATCTTGAACTAAACGTCGCATTTCCAAGCGGTTTTCAGCGAAATCATCTGTTTCTAGGTTCCCCCTAACCCCTAGGTGCGTTCCAGACCGCCTAGGTGCTAAATTCAAAAAGTTTAAATTTCAATACTTACTTACGTAATTTTTCTACCAAAAATTTTTCGTTTTCAATTTTTTCCACTTACCCACTTAGTTTCTGCGGGATTCGTTCCCTTAACAAAAGTCGCATACCCTTCAGGGCTTCGACCTGGATCGCGTCCCGTGTTCCGCAAAACTTCGTGTAAAACAATAAATTAGTTTCCGTACAAAATTTCGGTACAAAAAACAGTTTTAGGGTTAAAACTTTACAAATTTCTACTAAACTTACCTTTGTTTCATACACCATTGGATAGGTCGCGTCGAGCCGCGTCTCCTGACACCGGTCCCGTCGTGATAGCTTCAACGTAACTTCTGAAAATAACTAAATTCATTATATTGTAAAATCTAAAAAGTTTACCTTAGCGGTGACCAAAATCATACATTTTAAGATATATCTTGAACTAAACGTCGCATTTCCAAGCGGTTTTCAGCGAAATCATCTGTTTCTAGGTTCCCCCTAACCCCTAGGTGCGTTCCAGACCGCCTAGGTGCTAAATTCAAAAAGTTTAAATTTCAATACTTACTTACGTAATTTTTCTACCAAAAATTTTTCGTTTTCAATTTTTTCCACTTACCCACTTAGTTTCTGCGGGATTCGTTCCCTTAACAAAAGTCGCATACCCTTCAGGGCTTCGACCTGGATCGCGTCCCGTGTTCCGCAAAACTTCGTGTAAAACAATAAATTAGTTTCCGTACAAAATTTCGGTACAAAAAACAGTTTTAGGGTTAAAACTTTACAAATTTCTACTAAACTTACCTTTGTTTCATACACCATTGGATAGGTCGCGTCGAGCCGCGTCTCCTGACACCGGTCCCGTCGTGATAGCTTCAACGTAACTTCTGAAAATAACTAAATTCATTATATTGTAAAATCTAAAAAGTTTACCTTAGCGGTGACCAAAATCATACATTTTAAGATATATCTTGAACTAAACGTCGCATTTCCAAGCGGTTTTCAGCGAAATCATCTGTTTCTAGGTTCCCCCTAACCCCTAGGTGCGTTCCAGACCGCCTAGGTGCTAAATTCAAAAAGTTTAAATTTCAATACTTACTTACGTAATTTTTCTACCAAAAATTTTTCGTTTTCAATTTTTTCCACTTACCCACTTAGTTTCTGCGGGATTCGTTCCCTTAACAAAAGTCGCATACCCTTCAGGGCTTCGACCTGGATCGCGTCCCGTGTTCCGCAAAACTTCGTGTAAAACAATAAATTAGTTTCCGTACAAAATTTCGGTACAAAAAACAGTTTTAGGGTTAAAACTTTACAAATTTCTACTAAACTTACCTTTGTTTCATACACCATTGGATAGGTCGCGTCGAGCCGCGTCTCCTGACACCGGTCCCGTCGTGATAGCTTCAACGTAACTTCTGAAAATAACTAAATTCATTATATTGTAAAATCTAAAAAGTTTACCTTAGCGGTGACCAAAATCATACATTTTAAGATATATCTTGAACTAAACGTCGCATTTCCAAGCGGTTTTCAGCGAAATCATCTGTTTCTAGGTTCCCCCTAACCCCTAGGTGCGTTCCAGACCGCCTAGGTGCTAAATTCAAAAAGTTTAAATTTCAATACTTACTTACGTAATTTTTCTACCAAAAATTTTTCGTTTTCAATTTTTTCCACTTACCCACTTAGTTTCTGCGGGATTCGTTCCCTTAACAAAAGTCGCATACCCTTCAGGGCTTCGACCTGGATCGCGTCCCGTGTTCCGCAAAACTTCGTGTAAAACAATAAATTAGTTTCCGTACAAAATTTCGGTACAAAAAACAGTTTTAGGGTTAAAACTTTACAAATTTCTACTAAACTTACCTTTGTTTCATACACCATTGGATAGGTCGCGTCGAGCCGCGTCTCCTGACACCGGTCCCGTCGTGATAGCTTCAACGTAACTTCTGAAAATAACTAAATTCATTATATTGTAAAATCTAAAAAGTTTACCTTAGCGGTGACCAAAATCATACATTTTAAGATATATCTTGAACTAAACGTCGCATTTCCAAGCGGTTTTCAGCGAAATCATCTGTTTCTAGGTTCCCCCTAACCCCTAGGTGCGTTCCAGACCGCCTAGGTGCTAAATTCAAAAAGTTTAAATTTCAATACTTACTTACGTAATTTTTCTACCAAAAATTTTTCGTTTTCAATTTTTTCCACTTACCCACTTAGTTTCTGCGGGATTCGTTCCCTTAACAAAAGTCGCATACCCTTCAGGGCTTCGACCTGGATCGCGTCCCGTGTTCCGCAAAACTTCGTGTAAAACAATAAATTAGTTTCCGTACAAAATTTCGGTACAAAAAACAGTTTTAGGGTTAAAACTTTACAAATTTCTACTAAACTTACCTTTGTTTCATACACCATTGGATAGGTCGCGTCGAGCCGCGTCTCCTGACACCGGTCCCGTCGTGATAGCTTCAACGTAACTTCTGAAAATAACTAAATTCATTATATTGTAAAATCTAAAAAGTTTACCTTAGCGGTGACCAAAATCATACATTTTAAGATATATCTTGAACTAAACGTCGCATTTCCAAGCGGTTTTCAGCGAAATCATCTGTTTCTAGGTTCCCCCTAACCCCTAGGTGCGTTCCAGACCGCCTAGGTGCTAAATTCAAAAAGTTTAAATTTCAATACTTACTTACGTAATTTTTCTACCAAAAATTTTTCGTTTTCAATTTTTTCCACTTACCCACTTAGTTTCTGCGGGATTCGTTCCCTTAACAAAAGTCGCATACCCTTCAGGGCTTCGACCTGGATCGCGTCCCGTGTTCCGCAAAACTTCGTGTAAAACAATAAATTAGTTTCCGTACAAAATTTCGGTACAAAAAACAGTTTTAGGGTTAAAACTTTACAAATTTCTACTAAACTTACCTTTGTTTCATACACCATTGGATAGGTCGCGTCGAGCCGCGTCTCCTGACACCGGTCCCGTCGTGATAGCTTCAACGTAACTTCTGAAAATAACTAAATTCATTATATTGTAAAATCTAAAAAGTTTACCTTAGCGGTGACCAAAATCATACATTTTAAGATATATCTTGAACTAAACGTCGCATTTCCAAGCGGTTTTCAGCGAAATCATCTGTTTCTAGGTTCCCCCTAACCCCTAGGTGCGTTCCAGACCGCCTAGGTGCTAAATTCAAAAAGTTTAAATTTCAATACTTACTTACGTAATTTTTCTACCAAAAATTTTTCGTTTTCAATTTTTTCCACTTACCCACTTAGTTTCTGCGGGATTCGTTCCCTTAACAAAAGTCGCATACCCTTCAGGGCTTCGACCTGGATCGCGTCCCGTGTTCCGCAAAACTTCGTGTAAAACAATAAATTAGTTTCCGTACAAAATTTCGGTACAAAAAACAGTTTTAGGGTTAAAACTTTACAAATTTCTACTAAACTTACCTTTGTTTCATACACCATTGGATAGGTCGCGTCGAGCCGCGTCTCCTGACACCGGTCCCGTCGTGATAGCTTCAACGTAACTTCTGAAAATAACTAAATTCATTATATTGTAAAATCTAAAAAGTTTACCTTAGCGGTGACCAAAATCATACATTTTAAGATATATCTTGAACTAAACGTCGCATTTCCAAGCGGTTTTCAGCGAAATCATCTGTTTCTAGGTTCCCCCTAACCCCTAGGTGCGTTCCAGACCGCCTAGGTGCTAAATTCAAAAAGTTTAAATTTCAATACTTACTTACGTAATTTTTCTACCAAAAATTTTTCGTTTTCAATTTTTTCCACTTACCCACTTAGTTTCTGCGGGATTCGTTCCCTTAACAAAAGTCGCATACCCTTCAGGGCTTCGACCTGGATCGCGTCCCGTGTTCCGCAAAACTTCGTGTAAAACAATAAATTAGTTTCCGTACAAAATTTCGGTACAAAAAACAGTTTTAGGGTTAAAACTTTACAAATTTCTACTAAACTTACCTTTGTTTCATACACCATTGGATAGGTCGCGTCGAGCCGCGTCTCCTGACACCGGTCCCGTCGTGATAGCTTCAACGTAACTTCTGAAAATAACTAAATTCATTATATTGTAAAATCTAAAAAGTTTACCTTAGCGGTGACCAAAATCATACATTTTAAGATATATCTTGAACTAAACGTCGCATTTCCAAGCGGTTTTCAGCGAAATCATCTGTTTCTAGGTTCCCCCTAACCCCTAGGTGCGTTCCAGACCGCCTAGGTGCTAAATTCAAAAAGTTTAAATTTCAATACTTACTTACGTAATTTTTCTACCAAAAATTTTTCGTTTTCAATTTTTTCCACTTACCCACTTAGTTTCTGCGGGATTCGTTCCCTTAACAAAAGTCGCATACCCTTCAGGGCTTCGACCTGGATCGCGTCCCGTGTTCCGCAAAACTTCGTGTAAAACAATAAATTAGTTTCCGTACAAAATTTCGGTACAAAAAACAGTTTTAGGGTTAAAACTTTACAAATTTCTACTAAACTTACCTTTGTTTCATACACCATTGGATAGGTCGCGTCGAGCCGCGTCTCCTGACACCGGTCCCGTCGTGATAGCTTCAACGTAACTTCTGAAAATAACTAAATTCATTATATTGTAAAATCTAAAAAGTTTACCTTAGCGGTGACCAAAATCATACATTTTAAGATATATCTTGAACTAAACGTCGCATTTCCAAGCGGTTTTCAGCGAAATCATCTGTTTCTAGGTTCCCCCTAACCCCTAGGTGCGTTCCAGACCGCCTAGGTGCTAAATTCAAAAAGTTTAAATTTCAATACTTACTTACGTAATTTTTCTACCAAAAATTTTTCGTTTTCAATTTTTTCCACTTACCCACTTAGTTTCTGCGGGATTCGTTCCCTTAACAAAAGTCGCATACCCTTCAGGGCTTCGACCTGGATCGCGTCCCGTGTTCCGCAAAACTTCGTGTAAAACAATAAATTAGTTTCCGTACAAAATTTCGGTACAAAAAACAGTTTTAGGGTTAAAACTTTACAAATTTCTACTAAACTTACCTTTGTTTCATACACCATTGGATAGGTCGCGTCGAGCCGCGTCTCCTGACACCGGTCCCGTCGTGATAGCTTCAACGTAACTTCTGAAAATAACTAAATTCATTATATTGTAAAATCTAAAAAGTTTACCTTAGCGGTGACCAAAATCATACATTTTAAGATATATCTTGAACTAAACGTCGCATTTCCAAGCGGTTTTCAGCGAAATCATCTGTTTCTAGGTTCCCCCTAACCCCTAGGTGCGTTCCAGACCGCCTAGGTGCTAAATTCAAAAAGTTTAAATTTCAATACTTACTTACGTAATTTTTCTACCAAAAATTTTTCGTTTTCAATTTTTTCCACTTACCCACTTAGTTTCTGCGGGATTCGTTCCCTTAACAAAAGTCGCATACCCTTCAGGGCTTCGACCTGGATCGCGTCCCGTGTTCCGCAAAACTTCGTGTAAAACAATAAATTAGTTTCCGTACAAAATTTCGGTACAAAAAACAGTTTTAGGGTTAAAACTTTACAAATTTCTACTAAACTTACCTTTGTTTCATACACCATTGGATAGGTCGCGTCGAGCCGCGTCTCCTGACACCGGTCCCGTCGTGATAGCTTCAACGTAACTTCTGAAAATAACTAAATTCATTATATTGTAAAATCTAAAAAGTTTACCTTAGCGGTGACCAAAATCATACATTTTAAGATATATCTTGAACTAAACGTCGCATTTCCAAGCGGTTTTCAGCGAAATCATCTGTTTCTAGGTTCCCCCTAACCCCTAGGTGCGTTCCAGACCGCCTAGGTGCTAAATTCAAAAAGTTTAAATTTCAATACTTACTTACGTAATTTTTCTACCAAAAATTTTTCGTTTTCAATTTTTTCCACTTACCCACTTAGTTTCTGCGGGATTCGTTCCCTTAACAAAAGTCGCATACCCTTCAGGGCTTCGACCTGGATCGCGTCCCGTGTTCCGCAAAACTTCGTGTAAAACAATAAATTAGTTTCCGTACAAAATTTCGGTACAAAAAACAGTTTTAGGGTTAAAACTTTACAAATTTCTACTAAACTTACCTTTGTTTCATACACCATTGGATAGGTCGCGTCGAGCCGCGTCTCCTGACACCGGTCCCGTCGTGATAGCTTCAACGTAACTTCTGAAAATAACTAAATTCATTATATTGTAAAATCTAAAAAGTTTACCTTAGCGGTGACCAAAATCATACATTTTAAGATATATCTTGAACTAAACGTCGCATTTCCAAGCGGTTTTCAGCGAAATCATCTGTTTCTAGGTTCCCCCTAACCCCTAGGTGCGTTCCAGACCGCCTAGGTGCTAAATTCAAAAAGTTTAAATTTCAATACTTACTTACGTAATTTTTCTACCAAAAATTTTTCGTTTTCAATTTTTTCCACTTACCCACTTAGTTTCTGCGGGATTCGTTCCCTTAACAAAAGTCGCATACCCTTCAGGGCTTCGACCTGGATCGCGTCCCGTGTTCCGCAAAACTTCGTGTAAAACAATAAATTAGTTTCCGTACAAAATTTCGGTACAAAAAACAGTTTTAGGGTTAAAACTTTACAAATTTCTACTAAACTTACCTTTGTTTCATACACCATTGGATAGGTCGCGTCGAGCCGCGTCTCCTGACACCGGTCCCGTCGTGATAGCTTCAACGTAACTTCTGAAAATAACTAAATTCATTATATTGTAAAATCTAAAAAGTTTACCTTAGCGGTGACCAAAATCATACATTTTAAGATATATCTTGAACTAAACGTCGCATTTCCAAGCGGTTTTCAGCGAAATCATCTGTTTCTAGGTTCCCCCTAACCCCTAGGTGCGTTCCAGACCGCCTAGGTGCTAAATTCAAAAAGTTTAAATTTCAATACTTACTTACGTAATTTTTCTACCAAAAATTTTTCGTTTTCAATTTTTTCCACTTACCCACTTAGTTTCTGCGGGATTCGTTCCCTTAACAAAAGTCGCATACCCTTCAGGGCTTCGACCTGGATCGCGTCCCGTGTTCCGCAAAACTTCGTGTAAAACAATAAATTAGTTTCCGTACAAAATTTCGGTACAAAAAACAGTTTTAGGGTTAAAACTTTACAAATTTCTACTAAACTTACCTTTGTTTCATACACCATTGGATAGGTCGCGTCGAGCCGCGTCTCCTGACACCGGTCCCGTCGTGATAGCTTCAACGTAACTTCTGAAAATAACTAAATTCATTATATTGTAAAATCTAAAAAGTTTACCTTAGCGGTGACCAAAATCATACATTTTAAGATATATCTTGAACTAAACGTCGCATTTCCAAGCGGTTTTCAGCGAAATCATCTGTTTCTAGGTTCCCCCTAACCCCTAGGTGCGTTCCAGACCGCCTAGGTGCTAAATTCAAAAAGTTTAAATTTCAATACTTACTTACGTAATTTTTCTACCAAAAATTTTTCGTTTTCAATTTTTTCCACTTACCCACTTAGTTTCTGCGGGATTCGTTCCCTTAACAAAAGTCGCATACCCTTCAGGGCTTCGACCTGGATCGCGTCCCGTGTTCCGCAAAACTTCGTGTAAAACAATAAATTAGTTTCCGTACAAAATTTCGGTACAAAAAACAGTTTTAGGGTTAAAACTTTACAAATTTCTACTAAACTTACCTTTGTTTCATACACCATTGGATAGGTCGCGTCGAGCCGCGTCTCCTGACACCGGTCCCGTCGTGATAGCTTCAACGTAACTTCTGAAAATAACTAAATTCATTATATTGTAAAATCTAAAAAGTTTACCTTAGCGGTGACCAAAATCATACATTTTAAGATATATCTTGAACTAAACGTCGCATTTCCAAGCGGTTTTCAGCGAAATCATCTGTTTCTAGGTTCCCCCTAACCCCTAGGTGCGTTCCAGACCGCCTAGGTGCTAAATTCAAAAAGTTTAAATTTCAATACTTACTTACGTAATTTTTCTACCAAAAATTTTTCGTTTTCAATTTTTTCCACTTACCCACTTAGTTTCTGCGGGATTCGTTCCCTTAACAAAAGTCGCATACCCTTCAGGGCTTCGACCTGGATCGCGTCCCGTGTTCCGCAAAACTTCGTGTAAAACAATAAATTAGTTTCCGTACAAAATTTCGGTACAAAAAACAGTTTTAGGGTTAAAACTTTACAAATTTCTACTAAACTTACCTTTGTTTCATACACCATTGGATAGGTCGCGTCGAGCCGCGTCTCCTGACACCGGTCCCGTCGTGATAGCTTCAACGTAACTTCTGAAAATAACTAAATTCATTATATTGTAAAATCTAAAAAGTTTACCTTAGCGGTGACCAAAATCATACATTTTAAGATATATCTTGAACTAAACGTCGCATTTCCAAGCGGTTTTCAGCGAAATCATCTGTTTCTAGGTTCCCCCTAACCCCTAGGTGCGTTCCAGACCGCCTAGGTGCTAAATTCAAAAAGTTTAAATTTCAATACTTACTTACGTAATTTTTCTACCAAAAATTTTTCGTTTTCAATTTTTTCCACTTACCCACTTAGTTTCTGCGGGATTCGTTCCCTTAACAAAAGTCGCATACCCTTCAGGGCTTCGACCTGGATCGCGTCCCGTGTTCCGCAAAACTTCGTGTAAAACAATAAATTAGTTTCCGTACAAAATTTCGGTACAAAAAACAGTTTTAGGGTTAAAACTTTACAAATTTCTACTAAACTTACCTTTGTTTCATACACCATTGGATAGGTCGCGTCGAGCCGCGTCTCCTGACACCGGTCCCGTCGTGATAGCTTCAACGTAACTTCTGAAAATAACTAAATTCATTATATTGTAAAATCTAAAAAGTTTACCTTAGCGGTGACCAAAATCATACATTTTAAGATATATCTTGAACTAAACGTCGCATTTCCAAGCGGTTTTCAGCGAAATCATCTGTTTCTAGGTTCCCCCTAACCCCTAGGTGCGTTCCAGACCGCCTAGGTGCTAAATTCAAAAAGTTTAAATTTCAATACTTACTTACGTAATTTTTCTACCAAAAATTTTTCGTTTTCAATTTTTTCCACTTACCCACTTAGTTTCTGCGGGATTCGTTCCCTTAACAAAAGTCGCATACCCTTCAGGGCTTCGACCTGGATCGCGTCCCGTGTTCCGCAAAACTTCGTGTAAAACAATAAATTAGTTTCCGTACAAAATTTCGGTACAAAAAACAGTTTTAGGGTTAAAACTTTACAAATTTCTACTAAACTTACCTTTGTTTCATACACCATTGGATAGGTCGCGTCGAGCCGCGTCTCCTGACACCGGTCCCGTCGTGATAGCTTCAACGTAACTTCTGAAAATAACTAAATTCATTATATTGTAAAATCTAAAAAGTTTACCTTAGCGGTGACCAAAATCATACATTTTAAGATATATCTTGAACTAAACGTCGCATTTCCAAGCGGTTTTCAGCGAAATCATCTGTTTCTAGGTTCCCCCTAACCCCTAGGTGCGTTCCAGACCGCCTAGGTGCTAAATTCAAAAAGTTTAAATTTCAATACTTACTTACGTAATTTTTCTACCAAAAATTTTTCGTTTTCAATTTTTTCCACTTACCCACTTAGTTTCTGCGGGATTCGTTCCCTTAACAAAAGTCGCATACCCTTCAGGGCTTCGACCTGGATCGCGTCCCGTGTTCCGCAAAACTTCGTGTAAAACAATAAATTAGTTTCCGTACAAAATTTCGGTACAAAAAACAGTTTTAGGGTTAAAACTTTACAAATTTCTACTAAACTTACCTTTGTTTCATACACCATTGGATAGGTCGCGTCGAGCCGCGTCTCCTGACACCGGTCCCGTCGTGATAGCTTCAACGTAACTTCTGAAAATAACTAAATTCATTATATTGTAAAATCTAAAAAGTTTACCTTAGCGGTGACCAAAATCATACATTTTAAGATATATCTTGAACTAAACGTCGCATTTCCAAGCGGTTTTCAGCGAAATCATCTGTTTCTAGGTTCCCCCCTAACCCCTAGGTGCGTTCCAGACCGCCTAGGTGCTAAATTCAAAAAGTTTAAATTTCAATACTTACTTACGTAATTTTTCTACCAAAAATTTTTCGTTTTCAATTTTTTCCACTTACCCACTTAGTTTCTGCGGGATTCGTTCCCTTAACAAAAGTCGCATACCCTTCAGGGCTTCGACCTGGATCGCGTCCCGTGTTCCGCAAAACTTCGTGTAAAACAATAAATTAGTTTCCGTACAAAATTTCGGTACAAAAACAGTTTTAGGGTTAAAACTTTACAAATTTCTACTAAACTTACCTTTGTTTCATACACCATTGGATAGGTCGCGTCGAGCCGCGTCTCCTGACACCGGTCCCGTCGTGATAGCTTCAACGTAACTTCTGAAAATAACTAAATTCATTATATTGTAAAATCTAAAAAGTTTACCTTAGCGGTGACCAAAATCATACATTTTAAGATATATCTTGAACTAAACGTCGCATTTCCAAGCGGTTTTCAGCGAAATCATCTGTTTCTAGGTTCCCCCTAACCCCTAGGTGCGTTCCAGACCGCCTAGGTGCTAAATTCAAAAAGTTTAAATTTCAATACTTACTTACGTAATTTTTCTACCAAAAATTTTTCGTTTTCAATTTTTTCCACTTACCCACTTAGTTTCTGCGGGATTCGTTCCCTTAACAAAAGTCGCATACCCTTCAGGGCTTCGACCTGGATCGCGTCCCGTGTTCCGCAAAACTTCGTGTAAAACAATAAATTAGTTTCCGTACAAAATTTCGGTACAAAAAACAGTTTTAGGGTTAAAACTTTACAAATTTCTACTAAACTTACCTTTGTTTCATACACCATTGGATAGGTCGCGTCGAGCCGCGTCTCCTGACACCGGTCCCGTCGTGATAGCTTCAACGTAACTTCTGAAAATAACTAAATTCATTATATTGTAAAATCTAAAAGTTTACCTTAGCGGTGACCAAAATCATACATTTTAAGATATATCTTGAACTAAACGTCGCATTTCCAAGCGGTTTTCAGCGAAATCATCTGTTTCTAGGTTCCCCCTAACCCCTAGGTGCGTTCCAGACCGCCTAGGTGCTAAATTCAAAAAGTTTAAATTTCAATACTTACTTACGTAATTTTTCTACCAAAAATTTTTCGTTTTCAATTTTTTCCACTTACCCACTTAGTTTCTGCGGGATTCG
>CAOJZF010000075.1:0-21285 GCA_948465475.1 Thalpophila matura
TGTAGGGTATTCTTTTCTTATAAACATAGTCAATAGAATTTTTTGCTTAATGTCTCAGAACTTAATTATTTACCTTATCAATCTCTTAACAAATTTTCTTGTATTTTATTAAATATTTTATTTAAATCTATTTCATTAAGGTATGATATTTAATATTTTTTCTCTAAACTTTATTGAAATTTATGTTTATTAATATTTAATAATTAACTTAAAAAAGAGTTTATGTACATTTAAATATGATAAATTGTTATCTTTATCTCAAGTTTTGGACTCCTATTTTTGAATTTGCTTGTAGAAAATATCCTTCCTCTATTCTTTGTTTTTTATTATTATTTATAATTTTTCTACTAATTATTCTTTTATCAATAATTTATTATTTTTTTCTTGACATATTTTAATTGTTGTAATAATGAATATACATAACTTATATATAAACATCACAAGTATTATTATTAAAAATTAGTATCAGTGGCTAATTCAATATTTTAATAGTTTCTTTTATAAAAGCCCCAATCTCTATTTATCTATAGAAAAGACTATTAAATTCATGTTGGAATTCTAAGATAGAAGGCCATCACGTTTTTGGATAAAGAGGCATTATAGTAGTATACATATCATATTTATTTGATTTTCAATCAATTATAACTTCTCAAAATATTTTAGAGTATCTACCTGATAGTAAAATTTATGAAGCAATGTAAGTACTCAACTAAAGGATTTATAAAGATGACAAACATATGGTTTCTTGATATTTATAAAGTTTTTGAGTAAACAGGGCTTTATTAAGATTTGATTCCATTATAACATTGTAAGAAAGAGCTTACTCAGATCCTCATATGTGGCAACTGCTAGACTAATTTGGGTTGTAGACATATGTATTAGAATCCCTTCCTCTTTATTCATGTACTTAATAAGAGTCTGTATTTCTTCAGGGGATAAATCATCCATGTACTTGTGAAAAGCCTCACAAGGTTCATCCTTGGTAACTTCTACTCTCAACGCTCTTAATAATTTTTGGTCCTTTATTTCCTCAAGCATAGACATTTGTGATGCATTTCTACTTGATGAAGACATTTTGATATAAAATATTTAATTTGAACTAAATTTAATGATACTATGTTAAATAACAAAATATATTTTGACAAAACAAACTTTAAAAACGCATTTATTTAATTAAACCACTATTATAGCCATTGATTAAAATCAAGGAAAACTTAAGGGTAAGTGTTCTGGGCGCTGTGTCTTCCTTATTGAGTACAAAATCAAGATCCATCATTATCTTGTCAACTCTGACTGAGCTCCCATTAGTCTTATCATTCCCAATTAATGATTTATTATTAACATTCTCTTATTCCGTATGAACCAAGTAGCTATTAATTCCTTGAGTTATTTAAAGAAACTTGATAGCTTAGATTGTTTCATCAAATTGGTGAAATATTATTATCATAGCATATCTATGAATTCTATTTGATTCATTAATGCAACAAGTCTAACTTGTTCTTTTCATGTTATGAGCCTTGCTTGTACTAAAATTTAACAAACAGTGTTTGTTCTATCAACATAATGAGCCTAGTTCATTTATTAATGTGAGTTTATATCAATCTTTACAATTAAACTCTAATAATCTCTAGTATTATTTCTGAACACAGTTGATGACCCAAGTTAGACTCACTAATCAACATTTGAAGACTTTTCTTACCAACATGAACTATTCCTTTGAATAATCCATATAATTCTCAATAGCACTATATCTTTTAATGCAATAAGAACCCAGTTCTTATCTTAAAACATACAAATAAAAAGTCTTTCTTATTACTGGGAAAGTAGCTTTAATCAAACTTTTTTATCTTATACATAAAAATAAGATAATTTAAATCAAAGTTCATTAAAAAAAACTAATAGATAATTTTTTTTAAGCTATATTCTAAAACTTCAATTTAGGTGATATAGATAAAGAAATAAACAATTATATAAGATGTTATCTTTTTTTGTGAAACAAGGGAAATTCATTTATAGAAAAATAAATTCATGAGAGGTAATAGAAACTATTGGCCGTTTGCCTATAATTATTAAGTGAGTTCCATATTATAACAAAAGCTTATTGGTATTTGATCTATTTTTTTTTATATCTAACTTGAAAGTGTTGAATAGTTTTAATAATTGAGATGGCGCTGCAACACCTTCCTAAACTCAAAAACAACTTTTCTCATCACTCTAGGCGCAGCATAGGATTGTTATCTCTCTAATTGTTGGTTTATTAATAACTAACTGGAATCTTTTTGGGTCTGGTAGGCCTTGATCTGGTGAAGTTAGTTGTAGTGGAGAGTCTTTACTATTTGAGGTAGTCAGAGATCATATACCTTTTAACTGTTGATGCCTGGGTTAGTATTGAAATTTACACATGTACCAGTCTTCTTGGGTTGCAGTTTTATTTCCTGTAACTGTGGATCCATACCTCATTAAAAAGACTTAAGGAATCATGGAGCAGTCTTTAGATCCCCTCTAAATTTGGAATTTTGTACATGTTATGTTCAGTATAGTTCCATATAATAGTACTTTGAACTTAAGGTAATGTTAGGGAGGGTACCTTCTCTATTCTGGAATGGTCCATTCTGGAGTGTTCCATTCCAAAAAGTTGGCATTTTTGGAATGGAACATTTTTTTTAGAAAAAAAGAATTTTTAAGAATGTCCAACTTTTTAGATGTTTTCAATAGTGAATTTTTAAATAATGCTCTATTTCAAAGATGCTTCATTCCAAATGGTCCATCCCAAAATTTTCTATTTCTAAATTTTTTTGGAATATACCATTTAGGGATTAAACATTTTGGAATAGATAATGCAACCATTAGGGATACCAAGGGATAAATTGTTACTGGTCTAAATGCTATTATCATTTTCCCAAAGACTAGTTCATATAAGGACAAGACAGTCCCCAGGTTGATTTAGATAACTATATGGAAAGAGCCAATGGAAGGTATCTGATCCACTCTGTAATCTTGCTGGCAGAAAAGCATGAGAGAATTTTGACTAAGGAGAGATTGAGGCAATTTTTTAGTTAATTTTTGTAGGTGGTAGAATGTGGCAACAGAATGGGCAATTTTTAAGTGCTAATTATAGGGCTGGTGAAAAACATTAAAACTTTTGTGCAAAGTTTTTTCTTAATTACTTTACTAAATGGTTCTGCAAATAAGGTCTGACAATTCTACACTAGCCTAAACTTAACTTCATGATGATGTTGATAAATTCTTATCCCCTCTAAGAATAGAAAATTATGGTTACCCAAAGGGGAGAGTATCTATTTACTAATGAATCTTCTTACATTGGATCTGATATATCTCTTTACAGCCTGTGCTACTAGCTATTGGGTGTTACAGTCAATAACCATGACAATGTAGGTATTAGGTTTCTGACCACAATTTGGAATTGGGTCTAAGATATTGATTCCCTGGACTTCAAAGGTCTTGTTTGGTGAGCCTGGAATGAAATTCTTACAAGATTTTGAACTCTGAAAATGTTCCTTGCATATTTTGCTTTATTTCACACCTAATATATGTCTTTTAGCATATATTGTCACTGAAACTTACTAATCATATAGTTGTATAGATTTCAAGACTCATAATAAACCATAAGCTTATGATAGTTTAATTTGTATCAACCCATTTGTTGGAAACAGCTTCTTTAACTACTGGTAGAGGGTGACAGAAAACAATATCTATTAATGTGTATTTTATTTAACTACTTTTGGAACTTATATATATATCTACTAAAAAAGAATTTCTCCCCTGGAGATAACTTGACATTATACTTATGGAACTATTCTTCTTGCTTATTGTCCAATACTTTGTTCCTTAAGGAACAAAGAATTTTCTGATTCTTGACGTCCTCCAATAGTCTACTAGAAGTAGACATGGTACTTATATTTTTAAATACAACTTTATAGGAGATAAAACACTATTCTGGTGAAAAATAAAGAAAGTTAATTTCATGTAAGAAAACAATTTTATCATTGAGACTTGGTAACTTTTTGTCTTTTTTAATATGTTACTAAAAGGTAAAAAGACTCTCAATAATTTAATCTTTTTTGAGATTAAAAGCTTTTCTTCTTTCTAACCTTTGCTTATTATTCCTTGGTCTGAAATGTATTTCATTCTGATGTTTGGCTTCAGGTTACAATTCTTATGCAAAAAATTCCAGGCTTAGACCTTTAAGACAATATGTTTATTTAGCATTAAATTAATCCTTTCTAAACATTCTGTACATAGACTTATCAGAAGCTCAAATTTATTAATTTACTTCCAAAACTACATCTGGAAATTTTCCACTTACAATTCCCTAATTTGGCATTCCTTTTGCAATGAATTTACTTTCTTGTAACTTTCTGAGTTTATGATTTAACTTCTTGTTTCTTTCAATTATAATCCTAACAAATACTTATAGGCCGACCTATTTGTTTCTGGGAAATCAAATAATAAAGAGTCACTCCTCTCAGAGAGTCCTCTTTATATGGATTTTGCTTAAATATAATTAATCCTTTATTTGCATTGGTATCTATGAAACTTCTACAGAGATACTTGCTTGTAGGCTCTAGGTCTGGAGGTAGTCAACAGTATGGAGATTAGTACCAAGGTTCTCTTCTGCGGTAAGTTCTTTGTTTAGATATTTTTAGCTATGAGATATCTGATATCTTTATGTTCAGTCTTAGATCAAGAATCAACTCTAGTAAAAAAGTAAGGATTTAGAGTAGCAATGGTAGTTAAGAGAGAGAAAATTGTTTTAATTTATTGGTTTTTATGATGATGTTTTGGGGAAAAGAGGGGGGTTTATATAGTTGAAGGGAAGGGGAATCTAGGTTTTGAAATATTTAGTGAGGTACTGGGTTGAAGTCTTAAGTTCCCTAGTACTAGTAGTACTATAACATAGTAATTATCAAAGCATCTTATCATTGTCTTGATTTTAACCAGTCTTGAGTATTTGGGTTTTAGGTGTAATCTTGTTGAGGATGCTTATAGGAATAAGCCATCATAGTTACTTGGGTTGCCATCCCTTAAGTTTGACTGGAATAATATTTGTTGATAAAATATAGCCTAGCTTCAATGTATAATCATCCTAGTAAATTGGAGAGAGTTCTCACCAAGAATTCAAATAAGAGTGGGGTCTTGGCAAGAATTAACCTCATTGGGATTCCTTGCCAAGAATCAAATACATTGGGGTTCTTTGCCAAGAGCGCATTTGCAATAGTAATTATTTGAGATTTGTTTGATGGATGTCCTATTTAATCAGTATTATAGGTCATTACCAATAATAGGTAATTGGCTACATTCTCGCCAAGTCCATCACTCTATATAAATTATTAGTAAAATAGGATTGGATTTAATTGCCTTCAATCAGAATGATATTAATGATTATTAATTAATTTATATATAATAATGTATTATTTTGCCCAGGCCAATTATTAAGGTAATTGAGGATTCTTGCCAAGGATTTGTATACTCATGGTTTTTTGGCAAGTATTGGCCTCTACTAAAGAGTTTATTATAAGATGGATCAACTAATTGAATTATCTAATCCTTATTAGTTGTATAGAACAAAGGCTTAAATTATTGCCTGTGTCTAAGCCATTATTGTAATACTAATTATAGTCACATAAGCTGATTATAATATTTTTAAATAAGCACAAGTGTAGCTCGTGAATATTTAACAGTATCTTTGCAATGTTCTTGTCATAAATGTCCCTTTATAATAAATCACAACCAAAAAAATTTCAATTCAGTAAATTATAATACTTACAAGCCCTGAGGATCTTGACTTTGGAACTCTCACAAGGGAAAACAATATGTACTTGTGATCTTTAACAGTCATTTTCCTACACTATTGATAAGTTGAGAGGTATAACTTGGTGTTTTTGAATCCATGATAAAATGTAGAACAAAATGGTTTCTTATAAAGATTTAGAAGTTCTTAATGATCTTTTATAATGATTTGGGGGTCAAATGCCTGATTAGAAATCTTTATCAGCTCTAAAGGGATGACTCTAGTCTAGTTGAGGTCCAAAAACTTAATACCTTTGGGGTTTTAGGTGTACAACCTAGAAAGAGCATCAGATGCAACCAACTATTTACTTATTTAAAAAAAGAACTTCATATCAGTCTATTTGATAGCTTCAAATTAAATATCCTGTATCCTTAGAGAAGTAATTATGTTAAAATAAATATCAGGTAATTATGTTCTATTATATTCTCAAGTCAATTCCTGGTTTGAGGTGAAATTTTCGCTTATTTAGGAATTCAAACATTCTTAAAAGTTGTTTTTTATGGTTAGATAAGTGTTAATAGCTATGCATGAGCTATGGGGCTTTTGATCTACTAAAAAAAAGGTACCTCCTGGTATTTATTGTCTGAAGTATGCTACCTATTTCTGTATTTAAGTTTCAATTTCTTATCTGATAATTTACCTTTTCTTTAGTAATTAAAGAAGTTAAAGTTATTTTTTCTTACTAAAAAAATTGACTCCCCCAAGTAGGTTTACTGAAGATTGTACATTAACCACTAATGATTTAATAGTTTAGTCAAATTGTTATAATCTCTGATGAAACAATGTATTTGAGAATTCATACCAGGGGTATTCTTAGTTTCTAATGGCCCTGGGGCACTGGAATATCTGCAATAAAATTTTTCAAAAATTAAGTAGGGTTATATCACTGATAATAAAAATCCCTAGGGACTTGATATCTCCATAAATTAATTACACTTATTGGGTTTGTAAAGGAGATCAGTGTCCTTAAATATTATAAAAAAGCAAAGCAAAACGTTATGATGTTTGTAAGGTAAAATACTAATCTAATAAATAATTCAGATATATAAATGCATGTCTTTTATAAGTTTTCTCCAATTAGTTTTATAGTAAAGAGTTAACATAGATATTTTTAGTCATCCCAAAGTTTAATATAACACGCTCAAATGAGCTTTTTTTAGTGCTTGTAAAACTTCCATGGAGATGATTGCTGTATAGGCTTTGGTCTTGAGGTGGTCACTAGTATGAAGACTAGTACCAAGGTTCTCTTCTGTGGTAATTTTGCTTGTTGTAGCTAGTTCTAGCTATAAGTTTCCTTGTATTCTTTATGTTAGTCTTATATCAAGAATTAACTCTAGTAAGAAGTAGAATTTAGGGCAGCTAGTGGCAGTTAAGAGGAGAGTAAACTAGATGTTTATTTTGGGGAAAAGAAGGGGGTTTATATAGTTGAAAGGAAGGGAAATCTAGGCTTTGAAATATTTAGTGAGGTACTGGGTTGAAGTCTTAAGTTCCCTAGTACTAGTAGTACTATAACATAGTAATTATCAAAGCATCTTATCATTGTCTTGATTTTAAGCAGTCTTGAGTATTTGAAATTTAGGTGTAATCTTGTTGAGGATGCTTATAGGAATAAGCAATCATAGGTACTTGGGTTGCCATCCTTTAGGTTTGACTGGAGTAAAGTTTTAGATAAGATATAGCCTGTATTCAAGGTATATTCATCCTAGTGAATAGGGGAGAGTTCTTGCCAAGAAATTGAATAAAAGCAGGGCCTTATCAAGAAATTGAGCTTGTCAAGAGTTCTTGCCAAGAATCAAACACATTGGTGTTCTTTGCCAAGAGCATGCTTGTAAATAGTAATTGTTCAAGATTTGGTTGATAGGTGTCCTATTTAATTAAATTCTTTTAAGAATAGATAATTGGCTGCATCCTTTCTAAGTCCGTCTCTATATAATTTATTAGTTAAATAGAATTGGATTTAAATACTTTTGATCAGAATGATCTTAATCATTATTAAAAAATTAAATATGAAATATGTATTATTTTGCCCAAGCCAATTACTAATATAATCAAAGGTTCTCACCAAGGATTTGTCTATGTGTGGTTTCTCGGAAAGTATTAGCCTCTATTAAATGGTTATGTATAAGATGGATCAATTTATTGGATAATAATCCTTATTAGTAATTTAGAACAAAGGCTTAAATTATTGCCTGTGTCCAAGACATTAGTGTACTATTTATTATAGTCACATAGGCTGATCAAAAATATTTAGAAATAAGCACAAGTGTAGCTTGTGAATATTTCACATTTCCCCCCACATGATTAGTCTATGGGGTGAAGATTAATAGTTATAGAGTATCTTGGTGAGTTTCTTATTATAGCTTTCTTAACCGTTTGAATCAAAATGAATCCCTACGGCAATTCTAATAGTATTAAAAAATTTGTGACTCATACTGCAGGTTTGATTCAAGAAGATGAGGCTAACAACATTGGTGTTGACTCTGCTGTCCCTTATTTACTTTGACTCTTTTTTGTTTTGTATATACCAAGGTTCCTATAGAGAAACAAGGTTGCTTGGATGTAGTTAGTGACAATTTCACTCACTTAATTGTGCATGCCAGTCATTGTTCTGTCCTGGACAAAGTCCAAATTGTAGCTGCTTGTGAAGCAGCAACCTGTACAACTAGAGGGTCTGGAGCCACTGTGAATAACTCAGAGAGGGACCTTACTTGTCCTCCTACTTCTCAGTGGTCCACACTGGAGGACAAAGCGCTTGATGTAGAGCAACCTATTGTCATAGATGGGGTGGAATACCTCTTCAATTACAATTCTAGGGCACTAATGCATGGAGTGGGTCCCATTGTTCCTCTTGTTCTAAGTCACAAGGATCAATGTGTAGAGTTTTTGTTTCTCCTGAGTAAGGTCAACAAGTTTGTTGATCCTAGGCTTGGAGAGATACTTAATCTCTATATTATTCCTCAAGGTCCTGAGGTGGCAACCATGGATTTTCATCAAATGGTATTTGACAAAATGTCTCAATTGGATATCCCCTATGTCCCTAGAACAGATGATTACGCCACTAGTCAGAAGGTATTTCCTTTTCTAGAGACAGTTTTCCGCCTCTGGGGTTTGAAGAACAACTCCACTTGTTACTCTATTCTAGAGTTGGGTAACAAGTCTTGTCACAACAGCACTAGTTGGATTACCAACCTGACAGCTGTGGCTCTTGGATTCTTGGTACAAGATTACTATTGTTTTGTTATAGTAACAATGTGTACTCTGGGCCATGCCATCTTTCACATCACTACACAGCCTTGTACCCTAGAGGAGGATATGCCTGGTTTATGGCAAACTGCTGTTCAACTAATGGGTGGTTCTTGCGTTCCTTTGCGGGGTCCATACCAGTATATGGAGGATTTTGCTATGAATTGTCTGATCCTTTCTGGTTGCTTTTTGGTGGTTCAGAACCCCTACCGGTTGTCTCTTCAAGAGAACAACATAGTTCTGCCTATAGTTCGTTTCTATTGTCTATCTGTTCAGGTTTGCCGGTACTGGCTAAGTGCAATAACCGTGGTGGTTTGTATCTGTTGTCAATTGGATTGAGAAGCCTTGCTCCAAGAGGAGACGGAAGAAGGGATTTCTATAAGGGATGGATTTGGGCTGGAATGGATTGTTCTCCAACAGACAAATCAAAAGAAGGAGATGCCTAGGCTTATGACCAATTTCTGCTAGAGGGAGCTCATGAACCAGGAGCAAGAGAGATGTCAACAACAAAGAACCAAATGAAGTTTTCTATTTTTATGCCTATTTCTTTTTTCTATTTGCTTTTCTACTAATATTTAATTCTAAACTAGTATTTGCCATATATATTTAGCATGTACTCTATCAATGAGTTGACTAGTAGAGACATCCTTTAGAGTATAGTTGAATTCCCCTGTTTTTTCTATAATCTCCATAGGTCTATTCCAGAGAGCGGATTATTTATTAATCCTTCCCAACCCTCTATTGTGGTAGAACATTACTTGTTCTCCTACTGAGAAGTATCCTAGGGGATATCTAGACAGAGTGGCTTTATTGTGAGCTTTTGTCTTTAGTAACAATAGATTTGAGTAAGCCTCTGTTTGTAAATTTACTAGAGTAGTACACAGTTGTTTTAGGTAATTGTAATATCTTAGGGTATTGGATTCCTTAATTAAGGTGTATAGAAATGGTGGTAAAGCTGGGTGTCATCCATATAGTAGTTGGAAAGGAGTATGTTTAGTGGAGGAATGGTAGCTTATATTGTAAGCAAAGACAGCTGATTGGAGATAATTGTTTCAATTGCTAGGCTTATCTACTACTAACTTCCTTAAGATCCTTTCCAGAGTGCCATTGACTCTTTCTACTATACCATTAGATTCAGGATGGAATGGAGTAGTCAATACTCCTCTGATCCACATCAGATAATTTAACCTAGATAGGACTCTACTCATAAAGTTGGTGGCATTGTCAGTTAATAAGAACTGAGGGCAGCTGTGCTTATGTATTATCTGTTCTTGTACAAATCTGGCTACAGTTCTTGCTCCTAAGTCTTTTACTACTCAAGCTGCTACCCACTTGGTGAGGTGATCTATGGCTACTATTATATATTTCACACCAATAGTGCTTGGTGGAAGTGGTCCTATTAGATCCATAGACACAGTGTGCCATGCAAATTTAGGTTTAACTAGTTCATAGGTGGTTGATGGTTTAAATCTAACTTCTGACTGGCAAACTAAACAAGAATTGATATATTCTGTAACACCAAAGCTGATGCTTTCCCAGTAATAATCTTTCTCTATTTGTTTCATAGTCTTAAGTAAGCCTCCATACCCAGTGAGTAGATGTGCTACTTTTATCACTTCAGGTCTATTGGATGGTCTTACAAAGATGTAAGATTTACCATCTAACTCCCTGAACAATTGTCCCTTATCATAGGTAGTGTTTGCAGATAATTTACCTAGGATCTGTTTGATATCTAGTAATTCTCTATTCCACTCCTTAGGTTGATTTATCAGGTCATAGAGCCTATCTGCTTCTGGTTTTAGAGCATGAATAGTAGGCAACCTTGATAATCCATCAGCCTTCTGATGCTTTGAGCTAGCTCTATGTTCTATGGTGTAATCATAGGCTTGAAGTTTTATAGCCCATCTAGCTAATCTTCCTTCTGGTTCCTTCAGGTTTTTTAACCATTGAAGAGAGGAATGATCAGTGACTACCTTAAACTTAGTCCCGTGTAGATATACCCTGAACTGCTGATGAGAGTAAATCACTGCTAAACATTCACGCTCAGTTACAGTGTAATTTCTTTCAGCCTGGTTGAGCATTCTAGAACAGTAGGCTACTAGATGTTCTTCTCCTTGATTATTGGTCTTGGACAAAACTCCTCCTATAGCTATTAAAGAGGCTGTAGCCTTTTTGAGTTATCCAAGGATTTGCCATTTAACCAGCCTTCATGGATTACAGCACACACTGATTACTCAGGGTAATCCTCAAGACCCATATCCGCAGAGGCTCCATAAGGTTTTACATCTAGTTTCTTCTGAATCTTCTATGATTTTTCTAGGAATCCTATTATTTGGTTCCTTTTTATATCTATAGTACTATCAGTGAGATTTCCTAGTATGACCTTTTTTGGTTTGCATCTAGTTTCTTCTGATCTGCTATGATATTTCTAGGAATGCTATTGTTTGGTTCCTTTTTATATCTATATTACAGTCAGTGAGGTTCCCTAGTATGATCTCTTTTTGGATTGACAGCGTTGAACACCAGTCTAGGGTACATCCATGGCTCCATGAGTGTTTTAAACTCTGGATTCATCAGATGTTCATGTGTTCCAAAAGGTAGCTGCAAGGGAAGTCTAGTGGAGATGACCTTTTGGCTCCAACAACCTGTAAGCCTAAAGTCTTGTAACCTCTTTCTTAGCTACCAACAGGTTCCCTAAGATAGTTGTTGTTGTGATCTTGTCACAGCAAGTAGTCCCTGACTAGTAGTATGTTGGATGGATTCAATAGTGGAGTCTGCATCACCAGTGACATGAGACCTTGGTAATCTGGGTTGCTCTTTCCACTGAGATTCTCCTAATCCTCTATACTACAGTCATTAGGAACAAAAAAAAAGCAAAAGATTTAATGTTTATTTATTATAGTTGTTCTTCTTTTTAAGAGGGGTATGACTTTCCTGTCTTGGTCTCTTCTTCTGGCAGTTGTTGGTTTTGTGACCTTTCACCCAACATTTCTCACAGTAATAACCAGGATGTGAATAGCTTCTTTTAAGCTTATTCTACTGGAACTCTGCATGCTTAGAGGTTTGAAAGACGGGTTTATACCTGTATCCCCATACATATCTTGAGTCAGTGATGGTAGGAGGGTCCCCATTTGACAACTCTTCACTGGAAGAGAAGTCAGAGTCACTATTGTATGGAGCAGTGTCATGCTTGTGCCTTTTACTCTTCTTCTTCTTTGTCTTGGGGGTTTTCTTAGAGGGATCCTTCCTGGGGTTAAAGAAGCTATCTTTGTAGAAGCTGTACTTCAGGCTTTGTTCAGGTGTTTCTTCTGGCATCCCTGTTGTCTCTATGACAATGTCATATTTGTCTTCCAGACTTTTGACGTTCTTATGTTTGGCCTTGTTCATCCTGATGGTCCTGTTCTTCTTGTTACTACTACCCTGTAGTGAGCACCAATGTAAAACTTCCACAGAGATGCTTGCTTTATAGGCTTTGGTCTTGAGGTGGTCACTAGTATGAAGACTAGTACCAAGGTTCTCTTCTGTGGTAAGTTTGCTTGTTGCAGCTGGTTCTAGCTATAAGTTTCCTTGTATTTTTATGGTTTTCTTAGATCAAGACTTAACTCTAGTAAAAAGTAGAATTTATAGCAGCTAGTGGCAGTTAAGAGGAGAGTAAATTAGATGTTTATTTTGGGGAAAAGCGGGGGGTTTATATAGTTGAAAGGAAGGGAAATCTAGGCTTTAAAATTTTTAGTGAGGTACTGGGTTAAAGTCTTGAGTTTTCTAGTCCTAGTAGTACTATAACATAGTAATTATCAAAGCATCTTGTCATTGTCTTGATTTTAACCAGTCTTGAGTATTTGAGATTTAGGTGTAATCCTGTTGAGGATGCTTATAGAATTAAGCCATCATAGGTACTTGGGTTACTATCCTTTAGGTTTGACTGGAATAATATTTGTTGATAAGATATAGCCTAGATTTAAGGTACAATAATCCTTATAAATAGGGGAGAGTTCTTGCCAAGAATTCAAATAAAAGTGGAAACTCATTGAGAATCAAGCTTGTTGAGATTTCTTGCCAAGAATCAAACACATTGGTGTTCTTTGCCAAGAGCGTGCTTGTAATAGTAATCATTCAAGATTTAGTTGATAGGTGTCCTATTTGATTAGTATTATAGGTTCTTGCCAAGAATAGGTAATTGGCTGCATTCTTGCCAAGTCCGTCTCTCTATATAATTTATTAGTAAAATAGGATTGACTTTAAATACCTTTGATCAGAATGATCTTAATTATTATTAATTAATTAAATATAAAATATATATTATTTTGCCCAAGCCAATTACTAATATAATCAAAGGTTCTCACCAAGGATTTGTCTATGCGCAGTTTCTTGGCAAGTATCAGCCTCTTTAAATGGTTAAATATAAGATGGATCAATTTATTGGATAATAATCCTTATTAGTAATTTAGAACAAAAGCTTAAATTATTGCCTGTGTCCAAGACATTAGTGTACTATTTATTTTAGTCACATAGGCTGATCATAGTATCTAGAAATAAACACAAGTGTAGCTCATGAATATTTCACAGTGCTCTTTATCATGTTTACATAATTTGACCTGGTTATATCTAGAATTAAGATTAATTATAAAAAGTATCAACTAGCCTTGTGATAAACTAACAATAAAGTTTTTTTTCAGGTAGATGATAGTGAGCAATTCAGGTGGGTGAATCCATATACAATAAGGGCCTCAATGGACTATACCAACAAGGAAAGCAAGAAAGAGGGTGCCTTTGATCTATGGATTGGGGACACCAGGGTCCCTATCCTATGAGTAGAGAGTTTTATTAGCAGTAACTCCCATTAGAGGTGTGGGCCAAAAGTAGCAGGGTAGGCATAGGTTCAGTGACAAGGGCAGAGCTAGGGTAAGAGGAGGCCCAAAAGATTGGACTCTAGAGAAGAGAAAGGATTTTTATGAACAAAAGCATAGCTACCCTATGATGAACTAGGTTCCTTAAATATATATAGAGGCCATAAGAAATTTTGTACAAAAAAAATCTAAAAAAAACACTGAGATACTAAGATAAACTTTTACTAAGAGAGAATATCCTCAAATTTAGATATAAGGAAAAAGGGATGTATTTTTTATATTTCTTCTCTATATAATATTCTACCAAATGTTATCTGTTGACAAACTGGTATTTATTGACTAGGAAATATGTGAAAATAACATAGAGATAGTAGCTTGCAAGTTAGGTCTATAGGAGGCTACTAATATGGAGACTAAAAACTAGGTTATGTCTTTAGTGGTATCTTCAGCTAGCTTAGTAGAGCTAATGATAGTTTCTTATATCTTATATGTCTAGTCTTAGGTCAAGACTTGACTCTATTATATAATTAAGGTCTAAGAGCAGCTAATGGTAGAGAAAATTGTATTTATATCTATTTTAAGAAAAAAGCTATGGTTTATATAGCTAAAGGGGTGAGGATCTAGGCTTTTGGAAATATTATTGAGTTACTAGATTAAAGTCCTAAGTACCTTTGTCCTAGTAGTACTATTTCCTAGTAATTTAAAAGCATCTTATTGTGTCTTTAATTTATTGAAATCATAGGCGCTTATTATCAGGTGCAATCTATCTAAGTATGTTTATAGGGAAAACAAACCTAAGGGCTTGGGTCAGTGTCTCCTAAATGTCTGGAATAATATTGTATTAGTGTAGTTATATTATATACTAAGATAAAGTTGTCTTAATTTTAGTATTTAGTTATCTTCAATAATTGGAATATAAATTGGGGCTTTTTAAGGATTAAACTTGTCAAGGATGCTTGTTGGATGCTTGCTAGTAATGGTAATTGTTCAACTAGCATGGATTCTTATCAACAAGTTGATTGAGTCCTTCCTTGATTGGATTTAAGTCTGACATCTAGATCTATTAAAGGTTTAATAGAGTACTTGTTGAGAATAAGTCTTCAGTTGCATACTTGGCAAGTCTTTCAGTCTAAATATAATTGTTAGCTAAATAATAAAAACTATCTATGTTTGTTGAAAATTCATTGACTGACAATATCAAATATTCTTATTATTTAGTGTAAATGTCAAGTATTAGTTGTAAGTATAGATACTTGTCAGGATTCTGTACAATTATGGCTACTTGCTGAGGATTGATTGTACAAGATGGCTTATTATCAACTAATTTAATAAATTAGTGGTTAAATTATCTAATCTTGTTTAGTAATTATAGAACAAAGGCTTAATTGATTACCTTTGTCAAATTCATTATGATAGTATTAATTGTAGTCTCAAAGACTGATCATAATTCAAAGAAATATTACAAATATAGCTTGTAATTATCTCACAGAATTATAAATACTAGAAGAATAGTTGCTCTTATTTTCTATTAATCAATAGGATTTTTTTGCCATCCTGTATGGTAGAAAACCATTCTATGGGACTAGGTTAGGGGTAGGTTGAGCTTGCTCAATTACATCTTAAGTAAAGGGAGTGGTCCCTTGGGGCCATACGCTTTAAGATCACCAATTAAATTTTTTATGGGTTTTGGGGTGGCTTACCCATTAAGTGCATATATTCTTGGAGGACTTCAGGGATGATCTTTCATGTTTTAAAAACACTGCTTTTGGTTGAGTAATCCTGTTAGTGCTTCTTTTCCCTGTTATGTTTGTTTAAAGATGAGACAGATTAGGTTGTTTGAGCTTACATTGGCTCTTTAATAGCAGTCTAAAGCTATCTGGAGATATCTTTTATAGTCAGGATATTATATGTGTTTTTGATGGTGGCTTTCTTGAGGGCACAGTAGTCAGTGACCAATTGGAAGGAGCCACCTTCTTTGGCAAGAAAAACCACTACTGTTCTAAAATAATAACAAAGATTGTTGGATAGCTCAATTTTCCAGTTTACCTTTAAGTTATTTCAGGAGGGTTTTTTCTTCCAAGGGAGTAAGTTTTTACAAGAGATGAGCCTTGGGGATATTTCCCTTGAGAACTATCTATTTTTTTTGGACTATTTGGGGGTGTGCCCTCCAGATTTTCTCTACAAATATCTTCAATTATAGGTCTGGAAGTTGTTAAACAGCTGGATCATAAGTGATAGGTCTTAATTTGTCCCATTTCAAGTAAAAAGTAACTAGAAAATATAAATTTATTTTCTTTTATTATTCTCAAAATTAAAGCCTAAACATAGAATCAATCTTTATTAAAGTTGGTTTTGTATACTGGAATAGATTCAATGGGTTTACATGTTTTGTTTTATAGATTTACTGAAAAATCAATTCATATAGGGGTTATAGATTTTCATCCATCTTGGCCCTAATGCTATGATGTTTCTCTTACTGGTTTAATAATTCCTGTGATTATATTTAACAAAGTAGCAGAAGTGGCTCAAAGCTCTTGGTCTCCCTATTAGTGAAAAGGATGTTTTTATTGGCTAGGATGATACATTTAAAAACAAACATAGTCCTAGGTAGCCTTTGTTTTGTGCAAAAGAACTAGATTGGAGAATATTTAGCCTCTAAGTCAAACATTTCTATGTCAAAGCTCCTAAAAAATTAAATGGATAGTATGATAGACTAAAATTCTTTTTATTAAATTTTGTAACATTAGAGAAAACCATTACTAACTGTGAGATGGTTTTTCTTGTCCTGAATGGTACCTCCATAATCTTTCTTTCTATCTTATGCAGGGTTAAAATACTCAGTCTAGAAGAGTTGGGAAGTACTAAAAAACTAGGAAGAGCAACTAGGAGGATTTTTTTGCTCCTAAATATAGTTGGAGGGCCCCATTCAGTTGAATTCTTGTACTAAGGTTGTTTGGAAATATTTATACAGATAGTCTTTTAATTCTTTTTTCTTTTGTTAAATGCTGTCACAGATTTTATTAAAATTAATCCTGGCATCTTAAGATTTGCAATAAAGAAAACAAAGGGTCATAAATGCTTTAATCTTGGTACTATACCACATTGGAGTTAAGTCCCTCAATATAAGTGTTTAAAACCCTGGGAAATTTAAGTTCTTGTTTGGATTAGCAGAGGCTTGATTCTCCTCATAGATTCAATTATACTTGGTAATAAAGCCTTTTTAAGCGACCTTTTGGTAGGTAGATTCTATCTGGGAATTGTTATTCTAAAAATTATGGATTGTGTCATTGAAAAACTTAGGTAACTTTAAAAACTCAAGCTAGAGATTAATAGTAGGAATAGTCTTATCAACAGTCTAAGAGAGCTCAGAGGGGCAATAAAGAGTATTCATCCAGAAGTTGAGGGTTTTAGATCTCAAGAGGGGGGGCATGAGGATCTCAAATTTTTATTAGTCAACTACAAAGAGGGTTGCTTCCTACCAGGGAGAGTAGAGAGATAGCACTAGGCAGATACAGGGTTTAGTAAAGGTCATAATAGGTTTAGGGCAGGTGGGCGGTCCTATATAATATAACTTAGCAGGGAAAATAGTAAGGCAGAACAAGTCTAGAGCCACCCCAACAGGAGCAATGTTCATAATAGAAATGGTGAGCCCATGTTTAATTATGATACAAAAAGCCCAATAGAAACAGATAGATTGTTAAATCTCTTTAATGAGGTAATTAACATGGAATCTTTACAAAAGAGAAGAGAGGAAAAAAAGGATATATTATACCTGTTGGAGACTTTACCAACCATTATGTAGACTTGGACAATGGCCATAGACATGAAGTCATCTTTCAGGGAAGTCATCTGTTCTTGGTGCCTGCTAAGGAAGACTTGGCAAGATTCAAGTTGTGGTAGGGCCATAGTAAAAATGCATCTGCAGAGAACAGTTGGTCACAAGGTATAATCAGGATGAATGGCCCAACAAACTACATCCTGTGCCACAAACAGGAGAAACTAAAAGACATCTTGTCCAGCATAGTCATCATGATTGGCTCTGAAGGCATATTGAGATTTTACAGGTGGTCAGAAAGTAAAAATAGGTGCTGAATTTGTTACAATACAAGCAGGTTTTTAAAAAAGATAAAGACATAATTTGAAGATCCAAGAGGGATGATGGGGGTGTAGGGAACTCTTTTATCCCTACTTTATGGTATCCAGTTGTCAATTATTATGTGATTTCTGATCTGTAAAGGTATTTTTGGTAAACTTAATTTCTAAATTATTAGGATGTGTAGGTTGACTTCTGGGTCCTTTGGCCGCCTTAGATCCTTTGGCCTTGCTAGGTTAGATTGGTTTTTATCTTTATATCTGATTGTGAGCCTGCCAGTTGCTCATAGTTAGGGTTTACAATAAATCCTTACTTTCTTTACTTCTTTCATAAATTACCAGTTTTAAGATTAAGTCTATTAGTCAAAGAGAACCATGTGATAAGTGATTAGGGACTTTTGGATTTAGTTGGTCTTTGGACCTTCCTGGGAGCCTTTATTAGCATAAATCTGTCCTTCCCTTATGTAGAATTTTGGGACTAGGTGGGGGTGAGATGGAGGCATAGGTTATAACTTAACAACCTGGGCCAACAGTGGTGGAGCAGACCCTTTGGGCTGCAGTCAAACGCTACTTGAATATAATCAACCCTCTTAATAGAGGTTTCCTTGGATTTTAGTTAAAAAAATAGTATGTTTTCATGGCAGCTAGATCACATTAGTCCACTTATAGATTTGGTTGGCAATGGACTGCTCATCATTTGAATAGCTTTTAAAGCTTTCTTTGCTAAATTTACTGGCTGATGTGGTAGTGGATGATGTCATATTGAGGGATTGTATTTATTTATAATAAATGAGGGCTTGTTTGAATCTTTCCCAGTAAGAAGAGTTAGGATGATAAATAGACCGTTCACCAAACTATTAGCCAGCATTATATTAAAGAAGTGTGGCAAATTCTACAATATAGGATCTAAGGACATAAGTTAAGCAAAACAATTACCTTGACAGGATTTAGTAAGAGGTTTTTTTTAAATTTATACCACTAAAAGTATGGAAATTATCCACTTTATTGTGGCTATATACATGGAAATACATAGTATTTATAGGAGACTATGTGACAGTCTAAACTTTATAATTGAAATCCATAATATATTCTCATCAGCTATGTAACTAGAAACAATCAGGAGGGATGAGGGGGTTCCAATAATTATAGTATCTGGTTGGGATAGATTTTCTGGTCTCATTTTTGTGCTAAGTTTTTATTAGACTAAACATTATTTCATGTTTTTTAAGGTATAGTTACATGTAGTTACATGTAGTTACATGTATGTTTTATGTAACTGATAGGATTTGAACTTTTTGCTGCTGTTTATTTGATAATAGTGTTATTAACAGCTCTCATTTAATAAGTTTTATAAATTAAACAAGAAAATACAAACAAAATAAATGATTTCATTAAAAGAAAAGGTTTATTATTGCTAAAACTCTATTCAGGGAGATGGAAAATTGTAATTTATCAAGACTAGATTGATTAAATGGGTTCTAAGCTCCAACAAATGTGAGTTAGGGACAATTATACTTCTTTTCAGTACTAATTTAAGTGTGTTATTGTTTTTAAGAATTTATATTTTTGCAAAAATAATATTTTGATTAAAAAATGCATTAAATAAGGATCTAAAGCAGTCCAATATAAACACAATCTATTTATGTTTCACTGATTAGCTTCTAGTACCAAAATATTGACCATAAATAGCCTCAAGTTAAATTTAATAATGTCTTCCTTGCTGTTTAAGTCTGCTTAAGAGCCAAAGGGAATCTTTCAGACCCTTTTAAATATTTTTCATCACAGATCAGTATAGCTCTAATAAAAGTACTTCTTCAATAAATTAACAGAACTTCAAAAATTTAATTATTTACAAACTAGTTTTGTCCTCAAATTTTAACTTTGAGCTTAATCTAGTCTCCTCAAAGACAAAATCTCCCCATCCTACTAGGATTACATCTACTCTTTTTTTATACTTTCACATAGTGTGATAGAGATTGACAGGGCTGCCTCAGTTTATTGCTCCCATATCCTCACCCTTACACCCCACTAAATAATTTTCCTAGTTAACTCCCAAAGTTTTTTAACCCTTAAATAAATTGAACTTTGCTTAGAAATAAAAAAATAGAGCACCCAAAATAAAGAATTTAAGCATCTGAAGTAAACTAAGAGTATCTAAATTAGAAGTACATTTACTAATGACATGCTAACTTCTGAATGCATAATTTTGCATCTAGGTATAATAGGGAATTTATTGAGTTCATATCTAGGTGTAATAAAAAAAAATTTTGTCCTAAATTTAGGTGTAATGGCACTTTTATTGATTTTACATTTTGGTGAAATTTTTTGTTCAGGGTTAATTGTACTTTGTGGGGTTCTTTGAAGTGCTAAGGGTTGACATTTATCTATAAATTAATTTTAATGTCCTTGTAATAAGTATAGCCATAGTTTCCTTAAACAATCCTCTATAGTTAGATCCCAAGTTTTACATATTGGTTCTATCTCCTTTTCTGATCCCCTCATCTAAATTTCCCCTGACTTTAGGGATACATTGGTCTTAGGGACCACTAACCTCAGACCTTACATCAATGATCATTAGAACATAATATATTTCAACCTAAAATGGTTCCTTTATCAATAGTGATGACCCTGTTCTCATCTAAAATTAATAACCAGGCCTGTTGCTTTATTTAGCATTATTTACCCCCCCTTAGCCACAATTATCCTCTGGGATAGGCATTCACTCTCCCCCCTAGTGAGTGGAGTCTTAAAATTAAGAATATCTTCATCCTTATAGTAGGGTAGTGATTGATTGGGCCCCCCTCTGTCATGTTTTTATGACATATCAACAATCTGGTTAGTCAGATCTACCAATATTCTGTTCATTTTGTATCTTTTCAATTTAAATTAATTATTTTAATGAGATAGTTTCGTGTATAGCTCATTTATTTTAGTTTAATTTAATCCCTAGATGATTTATGTATACTTTACTCCAATACTTAGTTAGAATTAGCCCAACTAGTTCTATGACATAATCTCTAGTCTGCCAAAACAAACTATTAAGTATCTTGTTATTATGGTTAAATTTACTTAATATTTTGATATTCAAATAATTTAATTTCTTTGATTGCCCCTTTATTTAAATTAATATTGATTTTAGGATGACTCATGAGCTATTTAGATTGCTGACACAACATGCAAGCTCTCTAAACTAAATTCAACCAATCAATTTTAAAGGGTTCCTCCTGAGTATGGATTTAACTCTGCCTAGTTAAATAATTGGCAGTACCCCTAGTTTTCATCAAAACTCTA
>CAOJZF010000076.1:0-22876 GCA_948465475.1 Thalpophila matura
AAGTCTTCCATCCTGTTAGTTAATAAACCTGGGGCAACAAAGGTTTCCATACAAGATATATCCATTGTACTATGTATTTCACCAAAAGTATTCTTTGGAAAGAAGTATTAGACACCTGTTTCAATAATCCCTTAAGAGAATGTTTAGATTATTTGGGTATGATTAACCATAATTGGGATGCCTACTTTAGCTTTGACATCCAGAGGGGGTGGTATTACATGAACATTACAAAGATAGCATTTCAGTGGAAAGGTGTGATTTGTGTATTAAAGATTGACATGGTGTAACTTTCTCACTTGATTTAACAATGTACTATGTCCATAATATAAAGGAATTATTTCATCCCAAAATTTCATAACATCACTTTTGAAATCAAGATTACATTTCCAATGACAGAGGAAAGTAGTCCCTAGAAAAATACTGTAAATCTCATTTTCTAATGCAATAGCTGGGGCCTGGACTATCCTACAGCTAAATTTTAGAACAAGAGCGCTGTACATGTCCAAAGCCACCATATTGTTTGGTCCTGTAGTAGCAAAAGCTTGCTTACAGGGTAAGTCTGGGGCCAGCCTCATTTTCCGTTTTAGACAAAAAGAGAAAATTATTCAGGTGCTCCTGTATCAACAATGGCAGCTGCCTATATGTGATTAATGTGTATATAGACCTAAGTACACTCCAAATCAAAGTTAAGGACTTTCTTTTCAGCTGCATGAAATGCTGACTTATTGACAGAATTACTGTCTAGGACCTTTTTGATGGCAGAAGTAAATTCTGGGGGTACTTGGGCTAGCTCTCATGGTCAACAATAGTTTATATCCTTTAGTTTTAAAAACTTGGCTGCTATTTTGTGGAGTATATACTCAGCTTGACTACCTCTGGTTCCTACGTCTTCTAATACTTCAACATAAGGTTGTCTGACAACTTTGTTAGCTACTTCTGTAGAGACAGCCCTTTGGGGTGTTCTCCTAGTGGCCGCATAGGCTTGACCAACATGGAGTACACTGAACAGTGTCTTTATCATTGCTGTAGTCAATGTACCTGATTTCTCAATTGTCTTTAGTAGAATTTAAATCTAAGTAAGGGTTAACATGATTTATTGAGTTTGAAGGAGGGGGTAAATTAGGCAGTAGATGTTTCCTTCCCAACATTATCACTTAATCTTTCCTTGATCATTGTTGTCAAAGTTACTTCCTTCTAAGAATTCTGTTTTATTGTTGAATAGTACTTTGTGGATTCCCCTGGCAGTGTTCTTACAACAATTAGGGCAATCTTGTTTGAAATGTCCCATTTGTTACACTGGTAACAAAAATTATGAGCCATGATTATATCCCCAAACTGCCCTTTGTCTTTGTGGAGTTTTGACAAATTAGACTTGTTCCTCTATGTCATCCTTTGTCCTACAAAAGAGGCTTTCTTGTAAACTATGTGACTAATATGATTAGTCGGAGGTTTCATGTCGACAACAATGCAAATGGAAGGACGACGTTGTAAGCCTTCAACGCCCTAATTGGGAAATGACGTCGTAAGCCTTTGACACCTTAGTTGGGAAAACAACGTCTCAAGTCTTTGACGTTTAGTTAGAAGACAACGTCGCTAAAAGGTACCCAAGTTATCCAGGGTCCGGCTCATATTCAAAGGATATTCTTGCTCATTTAGGAATAACTATGCACGCAAGCTATATAACAAGCCCTACTCGCAGATTAACAAAGGAGACTTTAAACCAGTTTTTATACTTATATTAAACTTTGAATCCTCCTCTTTAGTTAGATAACATATTTAGACTATTGTACTTAGATTCTTGTTAATAGCTCAAATCCACTACCTGATAACTCTAGTAGTGCTAATCTTGTTAAACTGAGACAACTTAACGGTCAACCAACCAAAGAGTCACAACTTCAAGTAACGTTGTAGTTGTGATGCCCATTATCTTTGACTGCAACGCCTCACAGACTCTCGTCAATTTTAATAACACCTAGACAATCAGACTAGCCAAACAACGCTGAACAACTTAATATCTGCAACTCCCCTTGACAACCTTGCAACTGCAACGTCTAATAATTGCAACAGCAATACCTAAGTGATTCCCCAAAGATTGGATGGATTCTCAAGCAACTAGCTCTCGTCATTGAGATGACACCTATCAGGGTCAGCACACTCCCCTAGGAGTGGGAAAACCCCAAATTGGCGCTCATGGCAAGTTGGGACATTCCAATTCTTTTCTTGGAGAGGGAGGGGTACCATATTCAGACCCTCTCTATTCTAGTAACAGAGTCCAGAACAAGATGTTGGAGTTCAATGCAAACACCACAAATCCTTTCTGTGCAACACCCAGACCTCAAGTGGCATGGGCAACTGATACACAATCCCACCTTATAGGAAACCGTAGCTTTGCACCAAATGAGACAAATTTTGACTCACAATCTGAAATTCAAACTCCAAATTTTAATGGGTCTAACATCCGTTCTTTGGCTCCACGTAGTCAAGCACCACAAAGCAGGAATAATAAGGAACCTGGAGTAAACTACTTCCCAGATAAAACTGGATACATAAAGCCTGAATCTTGACTAAAAGGTTTATTGGAAGATAGATCTACTAGGAAGATCAACGACTAGGAAAACTACACCCAACCTGCACTAGATGAATACTTGCAACATGATAAACATGTGCAACCTGCCCGTCCTAAAAGCTCAGGACAAGAATATAACCCCTTCTGGGCTGACTCCTCAGGAATCATAAGCAACCCAAACTAAAGCCTCGACTCCTTCTTGGCAAATAAATTTGATAATCTAAAAATCAAAGAGAAAAGCAAGTCGGAATTGATAAAGGAATTCAAAAGAAACTATAGCATCAATAAGCAGAAATTGGAAAAATGGGGCTCCCCTCAGTTGGCTACAAAACCAGAGAAGACACCATCCATTGACACTAGAAAATATAAAGAAAATGCGCCTAGTCAATGGATTTCAACTCCAGTGAAAGATAATACGGCACTGGCAAGGGCAGACAAAGTCAGAATCAAAGAAGTCAAATTAAGAAGAGAAGAAGGGCAAACAGCCTTGGTAAAAATTGAAGGTCTCAAGGTTGTAAAAACACCTTCTAAGATCATCACAGAAGACTGGAATAAACTCTTTCTTTTGAAAAACTAGTCTCTGTTCTCATATCTGACAGATGTTCAGCACATTGCAGACTATGTAATACGCTGTCTGCAACCCTTGTCTGACCAGACCAGGAAAGTAGCTGCAACGTCACTAGATCTCTTGATGCAACTAAATAGCAGAGAGAGCCAACTAAGGGATGCAGTACAAAGGCTATATGGAATAGTGGAGGAGGATACGGCTTATCTTTGCAACTCAGTCAAGAACTGCATCAACCAGACTGCTGGACTGAAGGATTCTCTCACACAATTCCGAGCAGGTTTTAAGGATGCTGTGTCTCAGATGACCCACAAAGTAATGCGCAACGTAGGCGTCAACTCCGACTGGGTAGACAAAGCAGAATGGTAAATTAAGAAGTCTGCAACGCTATGCAAGGAATTTATAAAAGAATTTGCATCTACTCAAGAGACACTAAAAGAGTTGATAGCATTTGATGAACTTTCCTGGGAGACCCTCCAAAAAGCCTACAACATCCTGAACAAGCATGAAGAAAAGTTTGCTAAACTTGCAGAACAAGCAAAAAAGGTGGACAGATTTATGATGAGCACCTTCCATACCGCAGCTTCCAACCTAAGAAGGATTGAAATACTTGAGAAGACGCAGAAGATGCTATGGAACAACGTCCTGAAGCAACATAAGGAAATGAATGACTCCCACACCAAAGTTTGGGTTCAAAGTTGCAAGTAGGAAAAGGCAATAAACGCCCTCAAGACCAAAAAAACATCTTGGGAAGAAGAAGCGCTGCTGAACAAGAGATGTACCCAATTCAAGCAATGGGCAGCTAATGCTAGACTTTGCAAATGCTCTGCCAATGCAGGCAGAACTAACCATAATAATGGCGTGCATCATCTAGGGGGTTACAAAGAAGACAAATTTGACAGATTCCGGGACAATGATTCTGATATTAGTGAAGAAAGCAGACCTACTTCTAGGCTGTCAAATTTAAAAGAATCCTCCATCCATGTAGTAGATACTGAAGTCCAAGAGCAGCTAGAGACTGAGAATATCAATCCTCAGATGAGGGATAGATTCCAAAACTCTGACCTTGGAATAAGTAACAATCCAAGAATACAAAGGGAGATCTTACAATGAGGACGTGAAGATACTGCAACCTCAGAAAAAGATGAACTACAAAGTTTTAGCCCGGTGTTTCATGCAACTACTCAGAACCATAACAAATGGAACCTACCTAACCCTAACTAGCAAAATGAAAATCAGTGAGTAAGTGAAGGGTATGGTAGTAACCAAACCAGATTCAATCCGGTTCAGTACTCCCAAAGTGAAGCTTCCCCAAGCTATACTCCATTAGGGAGTCAAAATTTCCCTAACTTGGCCGCAGGAAATCATGGGAACAGATGCGGCGGCAGAAGAGGTGGCGGCGGAGGCAACGGCGGCAACAACAATGGCGGCAACGGCTATTGCCCAGATTATAGTCCCCAAATGTTGCAACCCCCACGGCAGCCCTATGGCTACAACCATCCTCACCAGTCTCACTATTATGGCAATCAGGACCAAGGAAACAGAAGCAAATTCAAGGTCAAACTTCCCATATTTAAAGAAGGAGGAGATCCTCACATCTTCATCCACATTTTTTGGATGGCAACAGAAGGAGTACCAGACTCCTTAAGAATTGCGTCATTCATTGAACAGCTGGATGACAATGCGTACAATAGACTCAAGGATGACTTTACCAGAGCAAGAACGTTTGAGAACTTGGTAACCATTTTATGGATGAATTTGTTGACAACAAGGAAGTTTGTCTGAATAAGCAAGACTTCACACTGAACTCTAGTAGGGAGGGAGAAAACTTAAAGCAGTTTGCGCAAAGGTTCTACTGGGAAGCACAACATCTAAAGCATTATGCCGCACTGACATTCAAGGATGTCAAGACAGGACTACTATGTGCAGCCAGGCCCTACCCTAAACTTGAGACGCAAATCCACAATTTATTGGAGACTAAAAGTGACCTAAAGGCCATAATTTGAGGTATTGCTAACTTCAACAGAGTCACAAGCCACCTTTTGGATAGAAATCAACCAAACTCTTGCTTTAATCCCCAAGCCAGCCTACAAGCACCAAGGAAGAAAGTGTTCTGGGTGGGCAACAAAAAGGTGTCAATGGATTGGTTGGAGGCTTGTAAAGCAACTAAATGCTATAATTGCCACAAGCTTGGACATTACACCAGTGAATGCCCTAAACCAAGACAGCCGCATAATACAGGTGGTATAAACCTGGTTGAGCCAGTAATTTATGAAGAAGTCAAATCCAATCTTTTGGAGGACGACAAAGAGTTGGGCTTGGGAAAAGACAAGGCAACGTTGTACTAGAAGGATTTGACGCCGCCAGAGATATCCCCCACATCCTTCACATACGGGACAACACAAGACAGTTCCAAATTGAGCCAGGCAACAAAGGCAAAATAGAAGTTGACTATAACCCTGAACCTCTTCATAGAGCATTATGTGCAGATTCAGTTCACAAAACCCTCCGGTCATCAAAAAGAAGACCGCAAGCGGTTGCTAAGGAAGTTGCAAAAGAAAGAATCAGTAGACCCTATGCTGATGTGCTTGGCGAAATTGAGGAGTTGACTGAGGTCATTGGCAACATGTAAGACCAGATACGTCATTGTTTGAGACTATTTCAAGATGTCTAAGTCCAAATGTCTATTGAGGACTTACGGAAAATCACGCCTGACATAGGTCAAGCTTTTAATGAATTTCTTAAAACAATCAAATCAAGAGGGCAAGCCCTTTTTGCACAGCAAAACACGCTAAACAACAGTAAAGTTGACTGTGTATACATTCATGTTAAAGTGAATAACAAACCCGTTGCAGCAATTGTAGACACAGGAGCACCTGATATAATAGTCTCCAATAAATTTGCCAGATCTATAAAGATTGCACCGGATGTACATTACAATAAAACCTTTGGTACCGCCGGCATTGGAACTGCACAAGCAGTTGAAGCATATAGTGCTCTTACCATTCAACTTGGAAAGTTCATTGTGCAAACTCCTGCCATCTTTCTAGCTAACAAAAGTTATAACGTACTGCTGGGTGCGGCCTTCCTAAAAAGATGGAACTGTACCTTAGACTTGGGAGCTGGTCAATTTTTAATTAATGGTCAACCTCTGGAAATTTTCTGGAATAAAGGGTCCATTATACCAACACGGAGATTGGCAAATCTAACTACAGTCAAAGGACCAGACAAGGTATTAACAGTCAACTCTGAGAGAAAAACTTGTTTGACTCCCAGACTGCCGCAGTGGGTCAACGCAACTCATGCATTACCTATAAGGGTAAATCACAAGGCAACAATACCCCCTTACAAACAAATGATAGTCAAAACCAGTCTAGCACTAAAATTTCCGCTTGATATGTTCAGAGTCATTTTGACTCCACCAGACTCCTCTAGAAAAGAGCCGTTTGTTGCAACAGGCCTTGTAACAAATGGAATTCCCGAAATCCAGGTGCTATGCGCCAACCTGAGCCCTAATTCAATTCATCTCAAATCAGGACAAACAATTGCATTGCTGCAAGTGCATGACTTGTCTGAGGTGGGTGAAGTGAGCAACTTTGGAACTTTAAGCGACATGAATCTGACCAACGACGAGCCACCAATCCTTCTAGCAATAGAAGTCAATGAGCTGAAAGGGTTCAGTCAGCCAGAGAGAAATTGCATTCGGAACTTATTTCAACGCTACAATGACGTCTTTGCTAAGGATGATAACAATCTGGGTAAAGCTGACGGCGTTGCCCATAAAATTGACACTGGCAACGTACAACCCATTCAGTCTAGGCCCATCCGCCAAAGCAGAGCTCAAGAAGAAATTGCCAAAGAAGAAATCAGGAAGCTTATGTCAAATGGGCTTTTAGTTAGAAGTCATAGTCCCTGGGTGTCGCCTCTTTTAATTGTCAAAAAGAAAGATGGCTCAAACAGAGTTGTCATTGACTACCGTCGCCTGAACGCCATTACAAAGAAGGACTCTTATCCCCTACCTTGCATCAATGACACAATCAACAAACTGGGCGGTGCAAAGTACTTTTTGGCAATGAATCTTATTAGTAGGTATTGGCAGATTGACCTCCCAGAAGAGGAGCAAGAAAATTATGCCACTATAACAAAATGGGCTTGTACTAACCAACTCGGATGCCCCAAGGTCTGTCCAATGCCCCAGCTACATTCCAGTGGGTGATGGATAACATAATGTACAACCTCAAACTTTTGTGTGTCCTTGTATACCTGGACAACATAAATGTATTTTCAAAAACCCTTGATGAGCACCTTGACCACCTAGAGCAGATTTTCCTTTGACTCCTTAAGGCCAACCTAAAACTCAAACCCCAAAAATGTCAATTTTTTAAGGAGAATCTTGAATTTCTAGGCTTTATCATAACTAAGAAAGAAATATCTCCAGTTCCGGCAAAGGTAGACGCAATTGAGAAGATGAAGACCCCTGAGAGTCTCAGAGATATACAATGTTTCCTGGGTAAAAATAGGATACTACAGAAGATTTATTCTGCGGTTTGCAGAAATTGCAATGCCCCTCCATTGTCTCATTAGTAAGGATGTGCCTTTTGTGTGGGGGGGGACCAACAAAAATCCTTTGACACCCTAAGAGAATTTTTGATTTCTGGACCGGTCCTTCAATACCCGGACTTTGACAAGGAATTTATAATTCATACTAACGCATTGCTCAATGCAATAGGCGCAGTCTTGTCACAGTTTGACAAAGACAGCCAAAACCACCCAGTATCCTACTACTCCCGCACCCTTCAGCCGGCAGAGAAGAATTGGACAGTCACTGAAAGGGAATGCCTAGCAGTGATTGAGGCAGTCAATTACTTAAGGTCTACGTGCGTGGAGTAAAGTTCACGGTTGTTACAGACCATTTGTCTTTAAAGTGGCTTTGGACATTAAAAGAACCTGAAGGACGTCTAGCAAGATGGGCAATAGCTCTACAGGCTTTCCACTACCAGATAGTGCATTGACCAGGCAGCGCCCACCAGAATGCCAACTGTCTTTTGCGACTACCTACCGTAGCGGTTCTGGCACCTGCTCTGGACAGGTTATACAATTTGGCCATTACAAAAGACCACTGGCCAGAGGAACCCCCAGACATTCAAAAACTCCTCACTGCTATGAAGGAAGGTACTGCAGCCAATGGGAAACGTTTATTCAAGAAGGTCAAAGGTAACTACCTGCCCTACATTCAACCATCAAAACAAACCAACTTGGTTGTTAAAACCCACCTACTCTTAGGACATGGTGGAACTTGGAAGATGATAAAACACCTTTGCCAACTATATTAATGGGATGGATTGGAGGAAGATGCAGCCAAAATCTTTCAGAACTGCCACACTTGTCAACAGGAGTCTCCAGCAGTCCGGAAATTGGCTTATAAAAACCATCATCCTAAGTATGCTTTTCACACCGTAAGCATTGACGCCGTCAGACCTTTTCCCACAAGCTTAAGTAGGAAAACAAAGTTGCTAGTGGCCATCAATAACCTTACAAAATGGGTTGAAGCACTACCTGTTGCTAGGATAGACAAAAAAACAACCACTTGTTTCATTTTGAATAATAACATTTACAGACATGGTTGCCCAGTCAACATCTTATGCGACAATGGCCAAAATTTTACTTCAAACCTTGTAAAAAACGTCATGAAAAACCTTGAGGTGACGCTCAAGTTTGTGACCCTGTATCAACCACAAGCTAATGGAATCTGTGAAAGGGTAAATGATACTATAGTTAAAATAGTTTGAAAATTGGCTTCTCAATATCAAAACAATTGGGACCTGGTTGTTCCAAATGCAGTATTTGCCTATAATATCTCCTATCACACAGTAACCACCTACTCTCCATTCCAAATGTTATACAGTAAAGAGGCTGCAATACCATTGTTCTTATATCCTCTATTGGTAAAAAACAGAACTGAAGGAACTAGCCAGTATACTTGGGCTCTAACCAAGAGGGTTAATAAAAATACAAACTGATGCTTACCAATTGCTGGCCCATAATGTCAATCAACAACATCACCGTGATAACAAAATTAAACTGCCCACCAGAACATATCATACTGGTGACCAGGTCTACATTCACAATACATTTGGACACGGCAGAGCAGGAAAACTGGATATGATTTGGTCAGGACCAGCTATAATCTAATGCCGCGTCAGCATTGATAGCTACCAAGTTTGGAATGTTGATGGGAAAATATTTGCCTGAGTTCATTCTAGTTTCCTAAAGCCAGCGGTAGAGGAAATTGCGACGGCTAACAACTTACGTCGCTAGCCTTTACAATAATAATCAAACTGTAGATTTCTTACTAAAAATATATATATATGTAATATTATTACTACACACATTTTCTCTCCTACTTATTCTTCAATTTATAAAAAAAAAAAAAAAAAAAAAAAAAATATATGAAAAAATAAAGAAAAGATCAAATTTATTAATCAGGAAAAATTGACTACTTGGAGTTGCCGCCAAAACCAGGAGAATCGTTGTTGCTCTCAGTGCTCTGGCCTTTGTCTCCCTCCTTGACGTTGGTACCATCTGCATTAGTGGGGCTAGATGGCTCTAAAAGAACTTTTTGAGGGCTCTTCCTAGCAGTTTGACCATGAGTCTGAGGAATACAGTATTTTATCTTTGTCTCCCGAGTAAACTTGAGAGGGAAGTCCTTAAACAAAGGATTAGAGCATCTCACTTTGGCTTCTACAAGAAGCTCATTGCAACAATCCTCCAATTGACAAAAAATACACCCTAAGACGTTGATTGCTTCAAGTAGACCCACGCTAAGTTCAAGTTCCCCTTAAACAAGACTAGAACATGGGCAGTTGATGGGATAGGGCCGCAACTCAGAAAAACAATTTGGTCCAAAGCTCATCCCCAGCGTAATCATGGTAAAACAGGCATCAACAACCAGATCAGATAACCTGGAGTAGGTTGAGTTTTGAAAAACTGGAGAACTTGCTGTCGTAGGGGGATGAGCATATTGATCCAATGAAGGATACAGTAGACAAAACTCAGAGCTACTCTGGTTGTCAACAAAGAATTTAGGGTCTTTGACTTCATCCGGCGTGGCAATTGTCTTGGTCTTCTTCCCCTTTGTTGCCTTCTTGACTCTAGGAGCATTTAGAATCTGTGCACCCAACATTGCAAAAAGTTGCGCAAACTGATGTTCATACTTGGAGACTTTGCAAATAGCTAAGAGATCTTGGAGACAACCAATAGCCTAAATCCGGTTTGCCCAATCTCCAAACCTAAGGGCAACACCGTTGTTACTAAGGACAGTCTGGTCCATCCAGTAGCCAAGAACTCTTGTCACAAACTGGTGAAGCGATTGCAAGTACTTGTGACCACAAGCTTGAACCTAACAAGCAACAACCCGGTGCACTTCCTTCTGGAATTTCTCACCCTTGACTACGACAGCGCATTGGTCCCCATAGTTGACCCTCTCTTCAAAGTTGTGGTGGTGACTAAATAATGCCTCTACGTCCTTGACACAATTATAACCGGAAGTTTAGACAGGAGGTGGTGACTAATAGACAAAGCCTCCACCACGGCCAGATACCAGTCTCCCAACAAGCATAGACTACCAACGTTGGTAATAGTCAACACACGCTTGGAGTAATAAGGCAACCGCCTCCTTTAGCTCCAGAGACCTCAGGCGTTGAACCGGTTATTGAATTTACCTCTCCAAGCCTTGCCCCCATTACCGACACTGTTGCCGCGAGCAAACCAACACAACAAGCCAGGTTATTCCAATTGTCCAGAGCAATATTGTATGCATCACAATCTTGACAATGCTGCTCATTGATACCCCTTGCAATTTACGTAAGAGAGCACGGAAAATCAAAAGATTGTTAGTGAAATTGTAGTTAGACATGTTTAATTTGTTCTAATAATAACTTGAAAAATTGACATGCTTAAAATAAGAAAGAAACTTATGAAGAAAATGGAGCTGCTCAGCATTTATAGGTTATGAACAAGTCTAGGGGAGGGCATTGTGGAGTTTTGACAAATTAGACTTGTTCCTCTATGTTATCCTTTGTCCTACAAAAGAGGCTTCCTTGTAAACTATGTGACTAATATGATTTGTCAGAGGTTTCACGTCAACAACAACACAAATGGAAGGACAACATCATAAGCCTTTGACGCCCTAATTGGGAAATGACATCGTAAGCCTTTGACGCCTTAGTTGGGATACGACGTCTCAAGTCTTTGACGTTTAGTTGGAAGACAACAGTGCTAAAAGGTACCCAAGTTATCTAGGGTCCGGCTTGTATTCAAAGGATATTCTTGCTCATTTAGGAATAACTATGCACGCAAGCTATATAATGAGCCCTACTCGCAGATTAATAAAGGAGACTTTAAACCAATTTTTATACTTATATTAAACTTTGAATCCTCCTCTTTAGTTAGATAACATATTTAGACTATTGTACTTAGATTCTTGTTAATAGCTCGAATCCACTACCTGATAACTCTAATAGTTGTTTATCTGGTTAAACTGAGACAACTTAACGGTCAACCAACCAAAGAGTCACAACTTCAAGTAACGTTGTAGTTGCGACGCCCATTATTTTTGACTGCAACGCCTCACAAACTCTTGTCAATTTTAATAGCTTCTAGACAATCAGACTAGACAAACAATGCTGAACAACTTAATATCTGCAACTCCCCTTGACAACCTTGCAACTGCAATGTAGATTAATTGCGACGCCAATACCTAAGTGATTCCCCAAAGATTCGGATAGATTCTTGAGCAACTAGCTCTTATCATTGAGACAACACCTCTCAGGGTCAGCACACTCCCCTAGGAGTGGGAAAACCCCAAAGTCTTCACAACTGAGGGTGAATACTTTCTTCACTTTTGCAGGAAAGAGAGGGAAACTGTGAAGATTAGGAAAATTGCAATGTTGTATAAGCACTGCATCTTTAGCCCCACATAAGTCTTTGGCCATATGAATACCATTAGCATATGCAACCAATAAAAGTTTATGAAACCCTATGGCGTAAGTCATGGTTAACTTGGCATCTTCAAGGAGTAGTACTCCCTAACCATGTAGTGCTTAACTAGCTAGGTAAAATTGTTCACAGAATTCTTTAATTGACTCTTTCTCATTCTTGTTAAATATAATCAGCACAAAGTCTGTTATCTCTTGAGCCATTTCTGTTATATCTAAAAAGATTTAATTAAAAGCTTCCCATACTTGAATCCAATTCCAATCAAAGTCCAGGCCACCAGAGAGTTTTTTAATAGTGTCCTTATCTATCCTCTCAATAAACATGGTAGTGATTTCCTTGGCGCTCCATCCCAAAACAGCATTATTGAAAGCGCGTAGCTATACGCAAGCATTGCTATTGACATTGAAACAAATTGGTTTTAACAATTTTCCTTGACCCACAGAGCATCCCTACTATTTACCAGGTCTCAATATCTACAAGGGATGTATCCTCCTGGGTTACTGTAAGGACCATTGTCATTTGGGCTATCTCCACTATTAGAGTCCCCTCCCAAGGGGTTACCACGGAAATGTCTGAAGCTTTTGCTGTATCCACAGAACCTGCTTTTTAAGGCCGGGTTGTGATACTGGTATGTTGTTTTACTGTATTAATGACTAGGATGTTCATTGTCCCTGGAACGTTGATGGGCACTAGAACATCCTGCCTCTCTTTGGTCAGATTCAACTTTGGTTTTTGATTCTACCTTAGTCTCTACTTTACCACTTACAAAGGCTCCTGGGATTCTTTCTTCTTGAGGAACATAATAAACTTCCTTATCCTCTGGAGGTACAAGATCTGAGGTAGGTTTATCAACTGTGTAATTATGAATACAGGGTTGAGATTTTCACTCACAGGAGACAAAACCTTTGATCCTTTCTTCCACAAATTGGATATGTTTATTCATTGAACTCATTGCTTTTTCCTGAGCTATAAGTCTCTTGGATACTGTAAAGAGTTCTTGAAATACATACAATACCCTCTCAGAGGCAGCTTTCAACTCAATCTCCGCATTGATAAGTTAGTCTTTGAGTTTCCTGGAGTAATATACAAGACCCATTAACTCACTTAAGTCTCCATCTTGAGCTTGTTCTAAAAACTTTACATGATCAATGGTTTCACCTATAATTGAGGATTAGTCTTTGAACCAGTTGCTTATCATTTGATATCTACTGTATACCTCATTTAAACTGATATCAACCTTGTATACCTTAGCAGCAATACTAGGAAAGTTTGATCAAATGTCACTGCATACTACAGTGACACCATTTAACCAATCAGAAGTTATACCTTAGTAATACAAAGCAGCATTAAACTTTGAAACCCTAAACTCATTGGCAGCCTATTCTACTTATTTCAACTCCATACACAGATCAGTAATGGCATTTGTCACAACCTTATATTGACTTTCAAGTATTTAAAAGTTGTGCATGGTGATTTGAGAGTCCCATATAAATTGAGCACTTAATTCTTCCCAGAGTTTTAGTTGTTGGTCCAAAAATTGTTCCAGCTATGATCATCCAGTATTTAAATTTGTAGAACAAAATGTGCATAGTCTAGTATATATTTTTCTGAAAAGTTAGGAATAGATGTGGCCATTACTAAGTCTTTATGAGGATCATCATAACTGTTGTTGTGCTGAATTGGACATTATGTTCTAATCCTAAACCGTCAATATTAGTATGAGGACTATAATATTGACCTTACTTTTGTTGTAGGGGAAGTACACAGGCAAGGTATTGAGCTTACGGGTTGGAGTTACTTATAAACTTCTACTAGAGGATTAATAACAATACAAAGTAGTTAAGTGCTTACGTCTCTTTAGAAGGGCAAGCAACCAAATTTACAAACTCAATTCTAACCAACTAGAAGAAAGGGTATTGTAAGGTTCAATGGAAGATAAAAGATATTTTATTATAGTAAAAAGGAGGGGGTTTATATATCTGTAGGGGATAGAAGTAAGTGAAAATAGAGGACTGTAGGCGGTGTCCGTTGTTCTGGTCTTCATCCTATGAATGAAGGCTACAACTTCCTTGGATTAGAGGCGGTCCTTCCTGATGGGTTCCTTGTATTGAGTGTAACTGTCATGCCTAAAGAATAGTAATCTGGCCAGTAGAGTATTAAAGCTTATAATGAGCTATTCCTTAGTTTGGCAAGAGGGAGCAAATCAGGACAAGTCAAGTATTTTAATCCGCCAGTCTTGATAATATGAAGTTAACCTAATATTGCCATCAACAACAATTTTAGATTGTGACAATGGAGTTAATATTTAATGGTTTGAAGTAATAGGGCCATTGGTTAGGATTTGAAATCTTGCCAATGGTAATTTGGATTGATTCACTAAATATAAGAAGGGTCTACTTAATGGCGCCATCAGTACTAAAAAATTTCCCAACTGATGTCAATCAAAAATAAATAGTTAACTTAATATCGCTGTCTGTGGGAAAATCCCATATTACACCCGTAATTAGGCTCAGAATCACCCTCCCTGTTTCCGGATGCAAGCCCTCCTGTCAGTAAGATCCTTACCGTAACACAAAGAACAAAGAATCATCTAGCCAATCAACGTGTAATTGATTGTTCCTCCCATTGCGTTCCTTATCAGCTCCTAATCTCAATTGAAAATAAACCCTCTATTTTTATAATAATCAAATTTTCTACATTATAGCATAAATCCTGAATTAGGTTGTCTAGGTTAGAACTAGTATTATAGTAAATAGCATACAACAATTATCCACCGTAAATAACTACATTCTGTTATCAAATAGCATAATATTGAATTGAACTAGATCAATTCAATTATTCAATCCTGCTTCCGTAAATCCTAGAAATAGATCTAGAATTACTCTCACCCCCATCTATAACCCCTTACAACCTCCCTCAGAATCTCTTCCCCTCCCAATTAATTACTCCCAAGGCTCCCCCCCCAAAGCCGTGATTATTCAACACCTCCATTCAACCCAATTACCGTTTATAAACATCTTAGCGTTAATCTTTGTCTTAAGTTGACCGTTCAGTGTTATCCTCATCATAAATACGCTTGACCACGTATTATGCTCGTTATTAATCAAGAACACCACGCCCACTTGTCTAACCCCGTTTCCCCTTGCAGTATCAGGTAGCTTACTTTTCTACTAAGAAATCATTAGGTATGAATGGTGAATGCCTATACCACGAGGACATGCCAGCCCCTTCCTCCCGGCATAGATCCCTGCCCCTCCCTAATGAGGTGTTCAGTAGAGGTTAAGGCCAAACTTCCCACAATGGCGCTCATAGCTGTTCTGGGTCCTCTAGTGTGGGTCACTACCCTAACAGCCCTGCGGCTTTGGGATACAATGATTCCAATTTGAGCAAGGTTATTGAAATCAATAATAGCCACCTGGATTATATTGACCCGAGCTACAAGTCCGCTAATGCTTTGGGCTACTATGATCCTCGGGATGTCCATCCTGATGTCCCTCAGGACTCTGGCTCATGTGCCTATGCCGCCGCCCCTTTGGTGAGAGGGGAGGACAACTATAGCAACCACAGTCCCAATACGGAGGCCTTGGGTTACGCTGAAGTAGACCTCCACAGCAAAGAAGAGGATGAAGAGGAGCTCCAACGCGTGGAGTCCAGTTTTACGCTCCCAACGGTTCAGAATGCCCTTTCCAATTGGATCAACGAGTTTTGAGGGCCAAATTTCTTGGCTCAACAATGTCAACAAGCCCCCCAACACTCTTGGAGGATTTTAAATTCTTAAAGCATAAGTATGAACGCCGTATTGTGAGCCCAATAAATCTCTCGGCAACTTCAATTGTACTAGAACCTAGAGAGAGCACCCCACTCCCTCCCCCATCCCCATTAATGGAGGATCTGATAGCCCAAACAGAATGTTTTTGGATGAGGGTAGGCATTGTGGTAGGACCACTCCTGATCTGTTATTAAGATCAAAACTAGACAATAACAACACTGACCAGAATTATAATTTTATCACTATAGGTGGATTTAGCAGAGCCCAACTTGACAAATATTTCACTAATTCTCAAACGGTGATGACATACTTGGTTGAATTTAACCACCCCACTGTGGTTCAGTTATGCCGCTGGTCCTCTATTACAGAAATTAAGTTAAATAACATGGAAACAAGCCACTCCGCCCTAAAGGATGATTTCTAGTTTATGGGAGAATAGTTACTTGAAAATAATGAACAAATCTTGGCGTTTTCCAAGAATATCACAGAGGACCTTAGGTCTGTCAAGAAAGAGCTGACTTCTACTCAGAGTGAGTTTAAGGGGCTTGCAAGCTACTGCTCACAAGATTACTGGAAAAAATGGGGATCACACCAGTGTGGCTAACAGGTATCACTAACAAACTAACTGAATTAGATAGTGTGAACCCCAGTTTAACAAAAAGCTCTTGGTACAAATGGAGAGAGTGAAAGAATCTCTCAGGCACGTTAGAAAACTTGAGAACTGGTCTGTCCTTACTAACAATAGGCTGAATGCATTGGAGGACAATGTTAATAAACTCTTCACGTTCTCAGACAGTCACGCAAGGGCTATAAACCATAATATGGGTGATATCCAGAAGGCGGCTGAGAAGTGTAGCTGTGAAAAGGACTTCCTGGAGTTGGAAAACAGATTATGGAGAAAAAAGACAGATGGCTTCTTAGATGTAGAGCGTAAGCTGAAGGAAGATCAGGATGACAGAATGGAAGAATTCAGAGAAGAATTCAGAAAACGCCCACAGTCTGTTTCTTTGGTTAGACAACCCCACATTAGAGTGAAGTCTGAGGAGGAAATACTCAGGACAAGGAACAGGACTCCAGTAACAATAGTGGCTGCTCTCACAAAGACAAATTTGGAAACACTGGCTCCCAAACCTACTAACGCCGTGAAGTCAGAACAAGGCAAGACGGAAGAACAGATTCAGATAAAGAAAGCAGATGATTTCAAACTACATTCAAAGAACAAGGGTCTAGCCAACGTGAAAGGAATATTTCTTCAGGTAAGCCAGATGATATAGGTAAGAAAGGGATGAGCTACTCTCGCCAATCCCTCCGGGAAAGACAACTTGAATAAGCTAGCACTTGTAATTGCACCCCTACATCAGTTCCACACCCCACATCTACAAGGAACAACGGGGGCAATAGCATGAACCAAACAGGTAGGTTGAGTCAAACCAACAGTAAGAGAGAAAATATCACGCCATCCAGAACTAGAGGAAATCCTGGAGGCAATGATGGTGGCTATCCATCAGGAGGTTATGATTCAGATGGAAGTAGTATGAATAATCTCTGACCACCTTGACGTAATTACAATTACGACCCTTATCAGACAGCTTGGTGTGATGATTACAACAATATGGTAAGACAAAAAATAATCCCCCCGTAAAGGTGAGACCGTTCACGGAACAAGACAATCCAAGGATTTTCATAAGATATTTTGAGATACTTATGATGGACCACACAGATGAAAGCAAAGCCACGCAGTTCATAAACGCAATGTGCCCTTTGGCAATAAATAAAATGAAAGGGGACCTAAACAAGGAATGGGTGTACTCTGAATTGAAAGAATTATTTTTTGAATAGCTTAGTGGATCATCAGGAACAACACCGCCATAAAGACAAGTTTGCTAGTATTAAGTAAAAGTCTGGAGAAACATTGACAGAGTTTGGGGATAGGTTCTATGAACAAGACCAACATATCAGGTAAGATGGGAACTTAGATTTAGTGGACATCAAAAACTCTATGTCTCAAGCAGTCTGAGCCTTCAACACTCAACTTGCTATTGTGTGTACTGGGCCTATACTTCAGGCTTTGGATTTAAGAGGAGTAGTAGACGTAGTAAAGTATCAATCCCATAATTTCCCTCCCTCTCAGCGTAATAGCAATAATCATAACATTAACAATTCTTATGGGGGAAGTTACAATAATAATTACACTGCAAAAAATATGAGAGATCTAGCTATAGGTAAGGATAAGCAAGAATTTTCAGGTTCACGCATAGACCTGTCCAAGGTAAGATGTTATAATTGTCAGGAAATGGGGCATTACAGAAGTAACTGTCCCAAACCTTATCAGTCTTACAACAGACATCAAGCTGTGAATTTTGTTGAACAAAAAGACGTAATTTTTGAGGAAGAACCATATAGCGACAAGGACACCTCAGAACAGTCAAAAAACTTCTAAGTGGCTGCACAAATGTGTCATTGGCAGTTGCTTATAGTTATAAAGACACCAATCCAATCCCTGTCAAACCCCCAAATAGGGAAGAAGAGTTTATGATTGATCCCATACTCAGAGTTTGAGGATGCAGAAATCATAGAAGATGAGGATTACCCCCTCAACAGGATTTTTCATGTGGGCAGAGCCCACGCCGTGACCAGAAGGAAGACCAGAGAGGCAGCAATTTCCCACAAAGAGGCTCAGGAAATGGTAAGCAGGCCTTACGCGGATATTTTGTCAGATATGGAAGTCAACTCAGATAATCCAAAGGATATCTTGAGCCTGATTCAGAAAAAGTTGGAACTTTTCTTGAAGATTAAAGTCAGATTTACGCTGGCAGATCTTTTAAAGATAGCTCCAGACATTCACAGCTCCCTTTTGAAGGTCATCTGGAACACAGAGGAAAGTAGGGAGCAGGTTCTAGCCGTACAGAGCAAGTTGTTTACGGGTGACTGCATCTGCGCTTATGCCTATGTTACGGTCAATAAAAAAAGGATCATTGCAATCCTAGACATTGGTGCCCTGGAGAACATTGTATACTCAAAACTAATGTGCTCTATGAATCTGGCACTGGATATAGATCATAACCAGATCTTTGGTTTGGCTGGACCCAACACCACTAAAGAAATTGGAGCATATAGTGCACTCTCCATGAGGATAGGTAAGTTTTTTAGTGCAGACACCTGCAATTGTCCTTCCAAACAAGAGTTATGATAAGCTCATTGGAGCCAGCTTTTTCAAGAAATGGAAGTGCCAATTGGATTTTAAAAATAACATTTTTTATTTTAACAGGGAAAAAATCCCTATGTTCTACTCCAAGCGTAAAATTCCTCAGGTAAGTGGAAATGTTCACTGGGTAGGTGTGCAATTTGAATCAGGGGTCTACCCCATCCGTTGTTTGACGGAAAATGAAAACACCCCGGACCCTCCATTGTCAGTTCTAGCTACCAAAGGCATCCCTGTGAGGTCATCAAAAGAAATTGTAATCCCACCTTGTCATCAAGCTATTATCAAGACAGGCCTTAAACTGGAGTTCACTGAGAACACCTATGGCAAGTTCACAGCTACAGAGGATGTATCCAGGGTAGAGCCCCACGCTGCACCAGGTCTTGTCACCAATGGCATTAAGGGTATTCAAATTCTGCTAGCAAACCTTAATAAAAAGAAGATAACCGTAAAGGTTGGTTAGGTAGTTAGTCACATAAAAATTTGTGGGGTAGAGAGTATTAAGGAAATTCACCCTTTTAGGGAACTCAAATGTTTAGGTTTACCTACGATCAGCCAAGAGTCAGGCGTGCATCTAGCTATCAACACCAAGGAATTCAGCCAGTTCAGTGAACATGAGCATAAAGAGATCTTTGGACTCTTTGAAGCATACAACAACGTTTTCTCATCCTCCAATTTGGATCTCAGGATGGCTAAGGGAGTAACCCATAAAATCAATACTGGAGATCACGCTCCCATCAAGCACAGAGCCATTTGTTGAAGTAAAGCTTCTGAGGAGATTGTAAATCAAGAGGTGAAGAAACTCTTATATGGAGGCTTACTAGTCAGGTCTCATAGCCCATGGGCCTCTCCTCTCCTTATGTAAAAAAGAAGGATGGCTCAAACCAAGTAGTCATTGACTACCAAAGCCTAAACATCACCAAAAAAGATTCTTACCCGTTAACAAGAATTGATGATACTATTAATAAGTTAGGTGGTGCTAAGTTTTTCTCTGCAATAAATCTTATCAGCAGATACTGGCAAATCAACCTCCCGGAAGCGGAACAAGAAAAGTGTTCCATAGTCATGCAATCAGGTTTGTTCCAACCAACCCGTATGCCACAAGGACTCACCAATGCACCCGCTACATTTCAACGTTGTATGGATTCTATCATGAGTGATCTAAAGCTCTCATGTGTTCTCATTTACTTAAATGATATTAATGTTTTTTCTTGTACTTTTAAAGATCACTTATTCCATTTAGAGGAGGTTTTTGTTAGGTTGCATAAAGCCGGTTTAAAATTAAAAGCAAAAATGTGTCATTTTTTTAAGGATAATTTAGAATTTTTGGGTTTCCATATTTCAAGGGATGGCATCAGGCCGGTAGCGGCTAAGGTTGAGGCAATAGAAAGAATGAAGAGGCCGGAAAATATGAGGGATATCCAATGTTTTTTAGGAATGTTAGTTTATTACAGAAGGTTTATCCCAGACTTTGCTTCCACTGCAGAGCCTCTCACACAACTTTTACATGGGAAAGTGCCTTTTGTATGGGGGGAGGCCCAACAAAATTGCATTTGATGTCTTGCGTAAAGCACTTTCTTCCACCCCAGTCCTAGCTTACCCAAACTTTGATGTTGAATTCATAGTCTAAACGGACGCCTCTCTTACGGCTGTTGGAGCTGTCCTCTCTCAAATAAGTTCTGATGGGCACAAACACCCGGTAGCATACGTATCTCAAGTATTGAACAAACACAAACAAAATTATTCAGTAATCAAGCGTAAATGTCTCGCTGTAATTTACGCAGTGAAACAATTTTGAGTATACGTTTATGGTGTCAAGTTTACAGTTGTCACCAACCACTCTTCACCTAAATGGCTCCAGACTCTTAAGGAATCTGAGGGTAGACTGGCTTGCTAGGCAATAGCCCTACAAGCCTATTATTACAAGATTAAACACCAGCCGGGTTCTCAACACCAAAATGCAGATTGTCTCTCAAGACTACCTTCAATTGCCATAGTCTCCCCAGAGGCTGATAGGCTCTATGGCCTTCTTATGAAACCAGGCAACTGGAAGGATGAACCAATAGAAATCAAGAAAACCCTGAGAGACCTAAGAAGAGGCATAGTAGAGGTACATGGTAAGTTATATAAGCAAGTAAGAGGTAAGCTGCTCCCCTACGTAAAGCCATCAGACAGATCTAATGCCATGCTGAATGCTCATAGGTTTGTAGGCCATCAAGGACCAAATAAGACTTTCAAATTCATTAAGAATAAGTAAATTTGGGAAAACATGTTTAGCAATGTTGTGGAATTTATCAAATGCTGTGTAGAATGCAAGAAGAATAACCTCGCATAAAAGAGGCTAAGTATTGGTTCATTTTACCTAAACATATATTTTATTCAGTTAGTTTAGATATAATTGGGCTGTTTATTGAGAGCAGTAGTGGTTGTAGGTTTTTAATAGTAGCCATAGATACTTTCTCAAATTGGGCTGAAGCTATAGCTGTCCCCTTGGCCACCACAAAGGCCATAGCCCAATTCATACTTCATAATATTTTTTCCGCCATGGGTGCCCTCAAAAAATATTAACTGATAATGGGTCAAATTTTATGGCTAGACTCATCCCTACCCTCAATGAATTGATGGGCATTGGCACCCACCTCACTACTCCTTACAATCCTAAAGCAAATGGGGTTGTTGAGAGGGCTAATGGCACCCTTACTAACATAATTAGGAAACTCACGGAAGAAATGGGCCAAGACTGGGATACATTAGTACCCACAGCACTATTCAGCTACAACATCTCTTATCATAGGATAACGGGCTTCTTCCCTTTTTGATTAATTTACGGAAGGGAACTGGCCACCCTGTCAATTCTCTACCCATTGATCACTGGTCAGAATTTCAATAATATGGAAGAATACACCCTCAATCTTACAAAGGAATTAATGAGAATCCAAACTTCCGCGTACAAAAATTTGGCATTCAATGTTAAAGACCATTTCAAGAAAGATTCTGATAAGAGAGCTGACCTTAGGATATACAGTCCAGGTGACAAGGTATACTTCTACGCAAATTGTGGTGCAGGACATCAAAACAAGTTGGCAATGATGTGGCTTGGGCCGGCCACAATTATCAAAAAGGTAGGTTATGATTGTTATTTGATTAAAGATAAAGATGGTCATCTCATGAATTGGATTCACGCCAGCCACTTGAAACCCATAAGGGTGGACTAGCAACACTGGAGTCTGCGGACCCCCGGTCTCTGTTATTTATTTTAGAGATTTGGATTAGGGTTCTTAAAACAAAGGATACAAAGTCAGGCTAATTACGCTTTAGTAAAATTCTAAAAGATAGCTATAAGCATTAAGATAGCTATAAGCACAAAGATAGCTATAAGCGTAAAAGAGCCACGAGCCACATAAAGCGTTATGGTACCGGCCTGACCTAATGAACTGATTCTACGGAATCAAAGTTTACTATTATATTCAAACAAAAAAGATAAGAAACAAATAAAAATACTCAAAAAAAAAAAGATAAAAAGAACAAATAAAAAATAAGCAAGAAAAAAGACAAAAAAAAAAGTTCTCAAGAAAAAAGATAAAACACATAAAAAAGATTCACAAAAAAGTTAATAAAAAATAATAAAGAAATTGATGATTGAGCATGTTTGTTTATGGCCCATTTTAATTACGGCCCGTTTACTAGGGACAGTGGAACCTGCAGGTACATTGGAAGTGGTTGTACTGCCCGTGGAAGCATTCTTTTTTAATTGCTCTTGTACTTGAGTAGCGGTGA